>JASVEL010012028.1:0-69650 GCA_032618575.1 Nicotiana noctiflora | reverse complement strand
TTCATCTCTTCCTACAAAATCATCTATCCTTCTTTATCTTTTAGTGAATAACCAGTTGCTCAACTGCTGAGTACATATACAAAGTAAACCATCTTTCTTTGACATACTTAGCGTTGTGATGTAAGCTGTAACTATAAGCCAAACATTTAGCTTATCCAGTAGGATATTTTAATTTGAAGAAAGCCTTCTATACCTATGGTAGTTGCATGTTAATTTAGTGTATAATTTCTTATGGGACATTTTGTCTTTTTGCAGGTGTCATCTGCTGTTTTTAGAAAGGATATTGTGGATCTGCGCAATTTCATAGGGAGGTTAAAGAATGAAGAAGATCAAATTGCTCTTGACATGGATGAACTTAAAGTGCTGAAATTGGGACTGACATTTATGTGGACATTTATCCAGCTTTCTTCTTCCAGTTTGGATGGCTTTAGTGCCAAAATATCAAAAATAACAGGAGAGCTTGAAGATCTGGTTGAGTCACTCTTCTACAACAGTGGAGATGACATCCTAGTCAAATACGACATGGATCGTGTCGTTCCTCGCATCATGGAAAATATCAGAAGTTGTATCAACTCACGACATTCTCCTAAACCAAGTGCCACCATGGCTGAGGAGCAGTTGGTTGGACTTTTGGACAGCCTCCTCGTGAATCTCCATGATATAACCAACATAGCTGTTGGACAATTTACTCCATTCATAACTCAACTTGAGGTTCTTCGGAATGTGTTTAGCAATGTACGGAATTTTTATGGGTTGAAAGTAAATGGTTGCGTTGAGCCTGAGATAGTTGAATATATGTTACCTCAATTTCAACTTATGGCTGAGAGAGCAGGACACTTCTTTTTGGTCAGTTTTGTTGAAGGATTGGAGGGAACACTTGATGTCAAGCTAGCTCATCTATTTGTGGAGATTATTCCAGTCGCGCTAGAGGTTATGCACATATGTTCTACGAACTTGAAAGCTTCAAAATCAACAGAAGTTGGATGCCTCATTAAGCAGCTCCTAGAAGCCTCTCCGGCCATTCTTCGAGAATATCTGATTTATCTACAAGAGCACATAGTAAATGTTATTAACCCGAGCACTTCAACTCGAAACATTCATGTCATGATAGAGTTCCTCTTGATTATTCTTACTGACATGCCCAAGGACTTTATTCGTCATGACAAACTATTTGATCTCTTGGCACGTCTTGGAGCACTTACGAGGGAGGTATCGATTCTTGTTCGCCCCTTACAAGAGAAATCAAGAAATGAAGGGAATACCAATGAAACAAATTGTGGAACTCTAGATTTGCTGGAAAATATTGAACTTCTGAAGGGAGATTTGAGACATGTTTACTTGAAAGTCCCAAACTCATCTAAACTCTGCTTCCCCATGAGTGATGGACTACTATTCATGAATCTTCTACTCAGAAACTTGAATGCTTTGCTCAATTCCAATGCTTATTCAGTTTCTTTGATAAAGAAAGAAATCGAGCTGGTGAAAGAACACCTAGAATGCATAAGGGTTTTGTTCATGAATGTCGAACAAGAATTATATAAGGATCATTGGATACGGGCTTTAGATGTGGCATATGAGGCGGAACATGCCATTAATTCAATTCTTGTCAAAGATCATGGTCTCTTGCAGCTTATCTTCTTACTTCCTGACACCATAGAAAAGATCAAACTTATCAAAGAAGATGTATTCAGTTTGGTAAAGAAGTCTCCCGAGAACAGGGCCCTCATTATTGAAAAATCTCCCAACAAGCCAGTTATAAGTCAAGTACTTGTAGGTTTTGTGGAGGAGAGAGACTACATAATTAGGAAGCTTATAAGTGGACCAACAGATATAGACGTCATTTCGATCATTGGAATGCCGGGGCTCGGAAAAACAACTTTGGCTTACAGAGTCTATAATGATGAGTCTGTTGTTAGTCATTTTGACATTCTTGCATGGTGCACAGTCGACCAAGAACGTAATGAGAGAATATTGTTGCAGAAAATTTTTAATCAAGTCACCAATTCGAATGAGAAGTTCAGTGAGGATATTGATGTTGCTGATAAGCTGCGGAGAAAACTATATGGTGGGAGATACCTTATTGTTTTGGATGACTTATGGGATACTGCAACATGGGATGAGTTAACAAGACCTTTTCCTGATGTTAAGAAAGGAAGTCGAATTATTTTAACAAGTCGAATAAAGGAAGTTGCTTTGCATGGAAAATGCTACAGTGAGCCTCTTGATCTTCGATTGTTTACAGTAGATGAAAGTTGGGACTTAATAAAGAAAAGGGTTTTTGGAGAAGAAAGTTGCCCCAATGAACTATTGGGTGTTGGAAAAAAAATAGCCCAGAAATGTCAAGGGCTTCCTTTGGTGGCTGATCTTATTGCTGGAGTTATTGCAACAAAGGGAAAGGAAAAAACTTTCTGGCTTGAAGTTCTAAGTAATTTGGATTCATTTATTCTTGAAAATGAAGTCGAAGTCATGAACATTATACAATTAAGTTATGACCATTTACCGGATCACGTAAAGCCATGTTTGCTTTACCTTGGAAGTTATCCAAAGGATGAGGAACTTAGTGTCTGTAAGTTACAAGATCTATGGAGTGCAGAAGGAATTGTGGAACAGACTGAGATGAAGAGTGTAGAAGAAGTAATGGAGGTTTATTTGGATGATTTGATTTCAAGTAGCTTGGTAATGGTAAAGAAAAGTGAATTTAGGACAATAACTTGCAAAATTCATGATCTTGTGCATGACTTTTGTCAGGTAAAAGCCACAAAGGAAAAGTTCTTTGACTTGATAAGTTCAAGTGCTCTATCTTGTGCTTCAGATCTTATGCCACGTCGAATGACCATTCCTTATGATCATGTCTTTAGTTGGACGCCTTCTGATTCTGAAAAGAAAGTGGTTTCTGGTAAATACCTCCTTTCGTTGAAGGTTGATCGTTCACTTTGGCGGACTGATGGTTTTTTGGTGGATACAATAGCCGTGCTAGTTCGGTTAAGAGACCTGAGGCTTCTTAGAGTATTGGACCTGCCTGAAGTTATTCGTGGAGAAAATTTACTGAATGAGATAGGCGTGCTAGTTCATTTGAAGTACTTAAACATTGGGATGAAAGTTAAAGCACTCCCTTTATCATTGACAAACCTTTGGAATCTAGAAACTCTGTTGGTGCGAAGCTATGATTCAACCATAGTACTTGTACCTAGAATTTGGAATCTTCGAAAGTTACGACATGTGGGCATCTTTGATTGTTCTTTTTTCGATTTGGACACAGATGAACCAATACTCTTAGCAGAGGACGCAAAGTTGGAGAATTTGAGAATATTAGGGTTGATCCGACTTTCTTATTCGAAAGACACAGAGGATATTTTCACAAGCTTCCCCAATCTTCGTAGCCTTCAATGCATAATAAGCGAATCAAGGGATTCTTCAGCAGAGTGCAATTGGTTTCCAAAATTGGATGTCCTTCATGAACTTGAAGAACTCAAAGCAACGTATTCCTCAAGTGGCAAGCGGATGTTTGCAGCGAGACAAGTGTGTGATTTTCGCTTCCCTTCAAGGTTGAAACGGTTGACACTGGAAGTGTTTTATCTGTCATCTGATTCACTGTCAAAAATCGCGATACTGCCTAACCTTCAAAAACTGACTCTCAACCGCACAATGATTCAGGAAGACGAATGGAACGTCGTAGAAGAAGACACGTTCAAGAATCTCAAATACTTGGAGATGTATATGGTACGTCTTTCCAAATGGCAGGTTGGAGAGGAATCATTTCCGGTGCTTGAGCAATTACGCCTTAGGGAATGTCATAAGCTTGAACAGATCCCGTCCAGTTTTGGAGATATTGTTTCATTAAGGTGTATCGAACTGATCGATAGCCCTCAACTTGAAGATTCCGCTCTAGAGATTAAGGAATATGTTGCAGATATGATGGGAGTGAACAAGCTTCAGGTCCATGTCCAGAGTTATCGTGAATAATCTGTGAGTATATATATACAACTTTATTAAGTTCATTTTTATTTCTTTCTCAAGTTACTTTGACCATTATAATCTTCTTTGCAGAGCGCAAATAGAAACCTGGAGATACAATTAATTTTGGGCCAACGCATCAGTATTATAGGCTAAAGACAGATTCTCCAGACATTTATGCAATTTTTCAGTTGTTTTCCTCCTCCTCTTTTATTATTCTAATATATCGAATAACAATAGCTGATAGTACTAGTACCAATTGCTAACAGAGGACATTTGTTCAAATCCCCATTTTTTATGTTTTATGTCTATATGAATGATCATATAATATGTTCATCCCAATAAGTTCTTTCATCTGCGAATATTTGAACTGAATGTTAGACTTTGTCAAAATATCTGGATGTTGGAAATTTCCCATTGCAAAAGCAAATATCATCATTTTTTCCTTTCAGTTTCTTTGCTTCTATCTCGTAAACTTAACTAGCTGATCGTTGATTCATTTTTTATCCGCTTATTGCTTAATCTAGTCTTGTAAAAGTAAACACTTGCAAATTATTCTGTCTTGACACAGATTAAAAGTGCTTGTAGTAAAATTTGTTTGTAGTTCTTGACACAGATTAAAGTGATCGTTGATTCAAATTTCTCTGGTTTGCTAGAGGGCCAGAAACATTCTGTACAATAGCACAACAGAATTCAATGCAAGCACGGCTTTCTATTTGACACTGACTTAATTTTCAGTACAAAAATAATCATACCTCAGTCCTAAATAAGTTGAGGTAGGTAATATAAATCCTTACTTTTTTTTTAAGTTCAACTCATATCATTATTATTAGCAAAATAAAAAAAAAGCGAAAAATGAATAAATGTGAGAAGGCAGTACGAAGGGAGAGTGAACAGGGAGATCTACAAGGTGGCGAGGAAGGAAGCGAAGCTGGCGGTTACGGAAGCTAAAAACGTGGCATTTGGTCGCATGTACGAGGAATTGGGGGAGAAAGGTGGGGACAAGAAGTTATTCCGATTAGCTAAAGTAAGGGAGAGGAAGGCACAGGATCTCGACCAAATTAGGTGCATCAAGGACGAGGATAGTAGAGTTCTGATGGGGGAGTCTCAAGTCAAGCAGAGGTGGCAGGTGTAATTTCGAGACCTACTTAACAAGGAGGGGGGTCGGAACATAGAGCTAGGGGAGCTGGGGCATTCAGAGCGACATAGAGACCTTGGGTACTGCAGGCGCATTAGGGTGGAGGAGGTAGTGAGGGCTTTGCGTAGGATGAGTAGGAGTCGAGTGACTGGGCCAGACGAAATTCCGGTGGAGTTCTAGAAATGCATGGGTAGGCCAGGAGTGGAGTGGCTCTCCAGGCTGTTCAATGCGATCTTCAGGACCAAAAAGATGCCGGAGGAGTGGAGGTGGAGTACATTGGTGCCCTTGTACAAGAACAAAGGGGATATTCAGTGCTGCAACAATTATAGGGGTATCAAATTAATAAGTCACACCATGAAGGTCTGGGAGCTGGTGATCGAGGCGAGGGTGAGGGATATGACATCTATATTTGTGAACCAGTTCAGTTTCATGCCGGGTCGCTCCACTACAGAAGCTATCCACCTTGTCAGGAGATTGGTGGAACAGTTCAGGGATAAGAAGAAGGACCTGCACATGGTGTTTATTGACTTGGAGAAGACGTATGACAAGGTCCCTAGAGAGGTGCTATGGAGGTGCCTGGAGGCGAAGAGCGTGCCGGAAGCTTATATCAGAGCGATCAAGGACATGTATGATGGAGCTAAGTCTAGGGTCAGGACAGTGGGTGGCGACTCAGACCATTTTTCGGTGGTTATGGGGCTCCATCAAAGATCCGCGCTTAGCCCTCTCTTGTTTGCCTTGGTGATGGATGCTCTAACGTGGCATATTCAAGGGGATGTGCCTTGGTGTATGCTATTTTCTGATGACATAGTCTTGATAGACGAGACGAGGGTCGGTGTTAACGAGAGGCTAGAGGTATGGAGACAGACTCTCGAGTCTAAGGGTTTCAAAATAAGCAGGTCTAAGACAGAATACCTGGAGTGCAAGTTTAGCGCCGAGCCAAGCGAAATAGGTAGGGACGTAAAGATTGGATCTCAGGTCTTCGACAAGAGGGACAGTTTCAGATATCTTGGGTCGGTGATTCAGGGGGATGGAGAGATAGACGGGGATGTCACCCACCGTATAGGGGCGGGGTGGTCGAAGTGGAGGCTTGCATCAGGGAGTCTTGTGTGATAAGAAAGTGCCACAGAAACTCAAGGGGAAGTTTTATAGAGCCGTGGTTAGACCTGCCATGCTGTATGGGACAGAGTGTTGGCCGGTGAAGAAATCTCATGTTCAAAGGATGATGGTTGCGGAGATAAGGATGCTTAGGTGGATGTGAGGGCTCACCAAGTTAGATAAGATTAGGAACGAAGTTATTTGAGAGAAGGTGGGGGTGTCCCCAGTGGATGAGAAGATGCGAGAAGCGAGGCTCGGGTGGTTCAGACATGTGCGGAGGAGAAGCCCTGATGCTCCAGTGAGGAGTTGTGAGCGGCTGGAGGTGGTCGGGGAGAGGCGAGGCCTAAGAGGTATTGGGGAGAGGTGATTAGGCAGTACATGGCTAGAATGCGGATTTCCGAGGACATGATCCTTGATAGGAAAGTGTGGAGATCTAGTATTAGGGTTGTAGGATAGAGGCTTATAGAATTTTTTGTACTCCTTTCCCAGGGTTGGGTGGGGCTTGGTAGGGCTCACCATAGATGATTTGTGTATTAAAGTGTGTCCCCCTTATGGTAGTTATTTGTGGTAGTTACTGTTTGATATTATTGAATGCCATTTTATATATGGTTCTTATGCTTCGAGAATTATTTATGCGATTCCCGCTGGAGTTACTAATGCTCTTTTGTTCTTATTTTTGTTTTTCCTTTCCTTCCCTGAGCCGATGGTCGATTGAAAATAGTTTCTCTGCCCTTTCGGATATAGGTATGACCCGTCTACATATTACCCTCCCTAGACCTCAGTTTGTGGGGCTATACTGGGTAGCTATTGTTGTTGTTGTTGAGAAGGCAGTATGAAATAAATCTAGCACTTTGTTTAGTCAATACTAGCAGCTTGAGGACAATGTCCTCTTTGCCTTCTTCATGCTCTTTTGTTGAGAAGTGTTCTTTTCGCTTTTTATTTTTTAACTTTTTTTCTTTTTAAGAAATAAGTTGAAATGAAATATGGACATGGTAATATCAATATTTAAAAGGCGAGGACGTGCGGCAGAGCATTTTACTTAATACTAGGCGAGGCAAAGCTTTGAGACATGGGACGCAAGCTCCACGAATCTTTAATTTTTCAAATTTATGAATAATAATATAGTATTATAACACAATAAAATATAAAAAGATGCATTAAAAGTTCAAGAAAACTAAATAGAATTAAATATTCAAAGATTTATGATAATTTTGAGAGACATGAACTAAGACATGAAGATCTATCAAGTAAAGACATAAATTTTGGTTATTATAATTTTCATATTTTAATAGATAAAAAGAACTTTAATCATTCATTTTGTTAAAGAATTTTAATAGTTAATAGTGCAAATTAGTGAATTTAACACATAATTTGCATAGGAACTGTTGGGCACGTCCCGTATGTTCAGCGTTAGGCGTGTTTAGGGCGCACTGTCGGACGCTTTAGGGCGTAAGCCTCAGAGAACTAAGCCCACACATGAGTCTCAATGCATTTTGATAGTGTCCCGCCCCGGGCGAACCCGAGGCGTGTCACAGAAAAGCCTTTTAAAACAGTGGGTAATATGTTAATGTAAGGAAAGAATTTTGGAAATTTTAGAAAGACTCAACACTTCCTTGCATGGCTTGGCCCATTCTCCGACCCCTGCTTCTCCGGGCGATGTGCACAAACAGCTACTAAGAGCACCTGTCTTTATTTTAAAGCCAATATTTTAAATATCTTTAGTCTTTAACCACTGGTTTAATAAACTTATACCTGACCGGATGAAAATACTCTTCTGCTATACTTTATACCTACGCTTTTATTAACGATCAACATCAGCAACAACACAAGTAACTTTTCAAAGTATAGAATTACAGAAGCTTCTTTTCCGATTTCAAACTATAGAATTCAACTTTCTCGTCCAAAAATCGACATATATTTACAGTAAGTTATACTTTTGTGTGTTTATATTGATTTTTATTTAGTTACTAGGAGTTTGATGCTAGAAATTTGATTTTTTTTGAATTTCTAGATTGATAAGGTTAATGACATCGCGTACTGTGATAATTCTATAAAAATTGAGCACATAATATTAAGTACATAGTGTCCTGATTTTGCAAATTGAATTGAAAAAGTTAAGGACATAATGTCCTTACTTCGTCGTTCAAAATACCACTCTCGGCATATTCCATGGTCACCTTACCTCCAGGAGCTGAATTTGTCAAAGAAACACGAAAAGTTTCCCAAGAGTCTGGCAGAGTATTAAGAAGCCAAAGTCTTTGTATCTCATCATCAAAATTAACCCCATTCCAGATAGCTGATCAAGGACGCTCTGAAAATCATTTATGTGATCAAGGATAGGGTCGCCTTCCTTGTATTTAAAGGTGATCAATTGCTTTAGCAGAAATAATTTGTTGTTCCCGGTTTTTGAAGCATAAAGAGTCTCTAGCTTTTCCCACAATGATCTCGCATGTATCTCGTTCACAATATGGTTGCGAATATTATCTTCAACCCATTGCCGTATATATCCACATACTTGTTGGTGCTCTAAATCCCAATCTTCATCGGATATACTCTCGGGTTTATGATCTGTAAAAACGGGTAGATGCATCTTCTTCACGAACAACAAGTCTTTTATCTTGCTTCTCCAAACATTATAATTTCTCTCATTTAAACATATCATTTTACTCATATTCGCCTCCATTCCGTAATAACCCGGATAAATAACCAAGGCTCTGATACCACTGTTGTTTCAAGGAAGAGGCAAATCCGAAAATAAAGAAGATAAAGAACAATAAATTTTAACGTGGAAAACCCTTCAAATCGTAGGTAAAAACCACGGGATTACAAAGATCCAAAAAACTCCACTATAACAATAAGAGGGTTACAACATTCTCCAAATTGACTACACAACAGGGGCCAAACACGGAGCAACAATATCAACAAGAGCAACAACTAATCAATTGAAGAAAGAGTATAATCCACAAAACGAAACTGTTGTTCGAGGCATGAAATCAGATGCTACGAGCTTCCAAATCCGATCTTCATCGTTCAAATCCAAGACCCAGATGTTACAAACACTCAGTCAAAACTTCAGCCCGATCCAACGGTTAACGAATTGGAAAACGTTATTTGAATGTTGGCTGGTCGGAACAAAAATCTGCAGCAAAAGAAAAATATTTTTCTTCTCTCTTCTTTATTGATGAAAGCTCTCTCTAAACCACTCTGATGTGTTTAAGTCTTTCAAAGACTTGTATCAATGAGCATAAAATAATTCTCCAAGGTTGTCCTATTTATAGATCATGAGTGGTGCTTTCTCTTAAAGCCAAAACCCACTCAAAATAAGAATAAACCGAATCTAATTCCAAATAGGATTGGAAACCAAAGGAGAATAGGATTAGGCCATTGGGCCTTTGGCCGGACAATATGGGCATGTGCCCCAAAAAATAAGCATACAACCATCCAAAAATGACTTTTCCGGATCCTTGTAAGATGAAATCACTACTCGTTTGAAAGTATTGTTTTCTCAATAATTAGACTCCAAACAAGATATAGTGATAGTGTAATAATGTTTTATACCATTTGTTATATCAGGTTATTTACCATCTAATCTAAGTTACCAATTAATGTTATTAATTAGAGTTACCTTAAGTAAGGGTGTACAAAGAAAACCGAAAACCGCACCAAACGGATAACTTGACTGTGGTTCGGTTTGATGTTGAGAAAAAAATCTGACCATAATTGGTTTGGTTTGATTTTAACTAAAAAAGGTCAAACCAAAAGCTAACCAACCCGACATTGCATGTATAGTAGCTTTAATTAACAAATTTAACACAAAAATATTTATAGTAGCGTTGTTTATAAATATTCCTTAAACTTTTTCATAGTTTTATTTTTAACTATTATTTCAAGTAGGGAGGGCAGAGGGACAAACCTTACTGACAAATCCGAGTGATAATTTGGAAATACTTATCTTCTTTTTTTACCAAAAATATACTAAAAAAAAAAGAAAAGATAATTGCTGGCGAACTTAGTTCACCTTTTTTCTGTAACCAGTTGCTAAACTACTAAGAACATATACAAAGCAAACCATCTTTGTTTGACAAGCTTGCTTTGTAATCTATAAGCTCTATACCTATTTTAGTTGCCTGTTATAATTTGAAGTAAACTTTCTCATTGTATATACGTGACTTTGGAAATTCTATGCGACATTTGGTCTTACAGCAGGTGTCATCTGCTGTACTTCGCAACGAAGTTTTTAAGATTCTGGATTTTTTAGAGAGATTAAAGAAAGAGGAAGATGAAACTGATCTTGACATGGATGAACTTGAAGAGCTGAAATTGGTGCTGAAATTTATGTGGACATTAGTCCAGCTTTCTTTTTCCAATTTGGACAGTTTTAGTGCTGATATTTCATGCGTAGCGCAACAGCTTGATGATATCTTGGTTAAATATGGCATGCATCATGTTGTTCCTCGCCTCCTGGAAAAAATCAGAAGTTGTTTGATCAGCTCACAACATCATTCTAAATCAAGTGCAACCATGACCGAGGAGCAGTTGGTTGAACTTTTAGACGCTCTCCTGGTGAACCTCCATGATTTAGCCAATTCTGTTGACGAGCGGTTGAGTCCATTAAAGACTCAATTGGAGGTTCTTCATAATGTATGTAGCAATGTAAGGGATTTCCATGGGCTGAATGTAACTGGTTGCATTGAGCATGAGATAGTTGAATATGTTTTACCTCAGTTTCAACTTATGGCTGAGACAATAGGTCACTTCTTATTAGTCCTTTTTTTTATCCAGTTGATGATGAAATAGATGATGATACACTAAAAAATGCTGGCAGAGTAGTTGATGTACTTGTGAAGATTATTCCTGTTGCATTGGAGGTTATGCATATATGTTGTACAAGATTGAAAGCTTCAAAGTCGTTAGAAGTTGGACGCTTCATTAAGCAGCTTCGAGAAACCTACCCGGACATTCTTCGAGAATATTTGGTACATCTACAAAAGCACATTGTAAATATTATTACCGTTAGCACTTCAACTCAAGATATTAATGTCATGATAGAGTTCCTCTTGATAATTCTTACTGACATGCCCAAGTACATTATTCATCACGACAAATTGTTTGATCTCCTGGCATGTGTAGGAGCACTTATTAAGAAGGTAACAATTCTTGTTATCCACTTAAAAGAGAAATCAAGAAACAAAGAGAATATCGATGAAACAAACAGTGCGACTCTAGATTTGCTGGAAAATATCGAACTCTTGAAGGGCAATCTCAGACATGTTTACTTGAAAGTCCCAGAGTCATCTCAACTATGCTTCCCCGTGAATGATGGAACAGTCTTTTTGAATCTTCTTCTCATAAACTTAAATGATCTGCTCAATTCGAATGCTTATTCGGTTGCTTTGATAAAGAAAGAAATTGGACTGGTGAAAGAATACCTGGAATTCATCCAATCTTTTTTCACAAATGTTGTGCAAGAATTGCATAAGGATCATTGGACACATGCCTTAAATGTGGCATATGAGGCGGAACATGCCATTAATTCAATTCTTGTAAGAGATCATGCTTTGTTGCATCTTATCTTTTTACTTCCTGATATCATAGAAAAGATCAAGCATATCAAAGAAGAAGTATTCAATTTATGGAAGAAGATTCCTAAAAACAGGGGCCTCGTTGTTGTAAACTCTCTCGACAATCCAGTTATACGCAACACATCAATAGCTGGTGGTCAAGTAATTGTAGGTTTTAAGGAGGAAGGAGAGTCGATAATTAGGAAGCTCACTAGTGGACCAACTGAGATAGATGTCATTTCGATCATTGGAATGCCAGGGCTCGGGAAAACTACTTTGGCTTACACAGTATATAATCATGAGTCTGTTGTTAGTCATTTCGATATTCTTGCATGGTGCACAGTAGACCAAGAACACGATGAGCGGAAGTTGTTGCAAAAAATTCTTAATCAAGTTACTGGTAAGAATGACAAGTTTAGTGAGGATAGAGATGTTGCTGATGAGTTGCGAAGACAACTATACAAAGGGAGGTACCTCATTGTTCTAGATGACTTGTGGGATACTGCAACATGGAATGAGTTAACTAGACCTTTTCCTGAAGTTAATAAAGGAAGTCGAATTATTTTAACAAGTCGAATAAAGGAAGTTGCTTTGCATGGAAAACGGCACAGTGAGCCTCTTGATCTTCGATTGCTGACACTAGATGAAAGTTGGGAGTTAATAAAGAAAAGGATTTTTGGAGAGAAAAGTGCCCCCCCTGAACTATTGAGTGTTGGAAAAGAAATTGCGGAGAAATGTCAAGGGCTTCCTTTGGTGGCTAATCTTATTGCTGCAGTCATTGCAACGAAGGAAAAGGAAAAGACTTTGTGGCTTGAGGTTCTAAATAATTTGAATTTCCACATTTTAAAAAATGAAGTGGAAGTCATGAAGGTTATACAATTAAGTTATGAACATTTGCCAGATCACGTAAAGCCGTGCTTGCTTTATCTCGGAAGTTATCCAAAGGATGAAGAAATTGAAGTCTCTGAGTTACAAGATCTATGGAGTGCAGAAGGAATTGTGGAACATACTGAGATGAAGAGTGCGGAAGAAGTAACGGAGGCTTATTTGTATAATTTGGTTTCGAGTAGCTTGATAGTGGTAGAGAAAAGAAATGAATATATGTCGGGAACTTGTAAAATTCATGATCTTGTACATGACTTCTGTCAGGTAAAAGGCACAAAGGAAAAGTTGTTTGACTTGACAAGTTCAAGTGCTCTATCTGGAGGTTCAGATATTATGCCCCGTCGAATGACCTTTCCTTCTGATTGTGAAAAGAAAAGGGTTTCTGGTAAATACCTACTCTCATTGAAGGTTGGTCCTGAATTTTGGTGCACTGATGGTTTTTTGGTGGATAAAATAGGCTTTTTAGTACAATTAAGAGACTTGAGGCTTCTTAGAGTACTGGACCTGACTTATATTGTTGCCGATTATTCTTTGCTGAGTGAAATAGGCCTGCTATTTCATTTGAGATACTTAAAAATAGGCCTGGATGTTAAAGCTTTCCCTTCGTAAATAGTCAAGTTTCAAAAGTCATCAAAATTTAGCCACTTTAATCTGAGCGAAAACACTGTTCAAAATCTGGAAAAATATGCCCGCAAATTTTACTGGAGTTCCGGCATAAATATGTTTGAACTCCTGTAAATTTTACGGGAGTTCCAGGATAACTATGCTGGAACTCCCGTAAATTTTACGGGAGTTCAAGCATAATTACGGTGGAACTCCCGCAAATTTTACCGGAGTTCCAGCAAGTATAATTGTCCAGTATAATATACTGGAGTTTGGAGCACTGGTGCTCCAGTCTCCCACAAATTTTACAGGAGTTAGCAAAGTATACCGGTCCAGCATAATATGCTGGAGTTCGTACACTAATACACCAGAACTCCCGTAATTAAGAGACTTGAGGCTTCTTAGAGTATTGGACCTGACTTATATTGTTGCCGATTATTCTTTGCTGAGTGAAATAGGCCTGCTATTTCATTTGAGATACTTAAAAATAGGCCTGGATGTTAAAGCTTTCCCTTCGTCATGGTCAAACCTCTGGAATCTAGAAAGTCTGGTGGTGACTAACAGTGGATCACACATTGTACTACTACCTACAATTTGGAATCTTGCAAAGTTGCGACATGTGAATATCCTGGATTGTTTTATCTTTGATTGCCATACAAAGTTAGCAGAGGACTCAAAGTTAGATAACTTGAGAATATTAGAGGGGCCCCGACTTTTCCATTCAAAAGAAACAGAGGATATTTTCAAAAGGTTCCCCAATCTTCGAAAGATTGAATGCGGAATTAACCAATCATGGGATTCTTCAGCGGAGTGCAACTGGTTCCCAAAATTTGACGTCCTTAGTGAACTCGAAGAACTCAAAGCAAGGAATCGCTTTACAGCTAAACATCCGAGCGATTTTCGCTTCCCTTGGAGTTTGAAAAAATTGGAGTTGTCAAAGTTTAAACTGACATCTGATTCTCTGTCAAAGATTGCAAGGTTACCCAACCTTCAAAAATTGACTCTGATCCGTACAATCATTGAGCAAGAAGAATGGAATGTGGGTGAAGACAACACCTTTGAGAATCTCAAATGTTTGGAGTTGAACACAGTGCTCCTCTCTAAATGGCAGGTTGGAGAGGATTCGTTTCCCGTGCTTGAGCAATTACTCCTGAGGAAATGTGATGAGCTTAAAGAGATCCCCTCCAGTTTTGGAGATATTGCTTCATTAAGTCGCATTGAACTGATCGATAGCCTTCAACTTAAAGATTCTGCTCTGGATATTAAACAATATGTTGCAGATATGATGGGAGAGGACAAGCTTCAGATCGTTGTCATGAGTTTGTTTGAATAATCTGTGAGTATAGATCACTTTATTAACTTCATTTTTATTTCTTTCTCCAGTTATCTACTTTGACCATTATAATCTTCTTTGCAGGGTGCAAATAAGAACCTGGGGATTCAATTCATTTCAGTATTAGTGGCTAAAGACAGATTCTCCAAATGCAATCTTCCAGTTGTTTTCCTCCTCTTTTATTATTCTAATATGTCAAATAAGAATAACTGATACTACTGATTCCAATTGCTAATGGAGGACATTTGTTCAATTTCCAATTTTTATGTGGTATGTTCATCCCAACAATTTCTTGAAAATTAAGGCAAATATCATCACTTTTTCCATTCAGTTTCTTTGCTTCTATCTCTTAAAGTTAACATGCTGCTCTTTGATTCATTTTTTATTTGCTTATTGCTTAATCTAGTCTTTGTAAAAGTAAACCCTTGCAAATTATTCTATGGTTTGCTTGTAGTAAAATTTGTTTCTAGTTCTGAAACTTGGTCAAATTCCTCTGGTTTGCTGGAGGGCCAAAGCATTCTGGACAATAAGAAATACTCTCTCGATTCAGTTTATACGAACCTATTTCTTTTTTGGTCTATTTCAAAAAGAGTAACCCCTTTCTAAATTTTTAAACAATTTAGCTTAAATTCCCTATTCTACTCTTATCGAAAAGCTTTTATAACCACACAAATATTGTAGACCCATTTTTTCAGTTGTTTAGGACCGCAAATTCCAAAAGTATTCATTTTTTCTTAAACTCCGTGCCCAGTCAAATATGCTCACGTGAATTGGATTGAGAATAGTGATTTTAAACATGTTCAAAGTGCTTGGATGGAAACCAGTGGAGTTGGGAGCCAACACAAAATTCAATGCAAACACGACTTCCTACTTGACTCTTAGACTTTAAATTTAAGTACAACAATAACTACATCTCAGTCCTAACTAAGTTGATATAGGCGATAGAGATAATATATGACCTAAATGACAAATATACTTATGCCACTTTATCATGCCGGTCCCCAAACTCAATAATTTACCAATCAAACCTTTATACTCCTTTAAACCATGTATAATAAATACTTATAACAGAAGTTTGTTAGTGTGTGTAACACAATCTCTTTCACGTTGGCTACCATGTCAAAAAGTAACAATGTGTAGATGCCATGTCATATGGTAGATTAAAAATAATAAAAATAAAAAATAAATAAAAATAAAATTCAAACACTAATCTCCTTCCTCATATGGTGCGACTGCTGTGAACATCGGCGGAATTTTGTCATAATTTGTATGTTAGGATGTTTCAGATTTATAAAAGTTACTCTTTTTTGTTTCTGAATCTTTCTTAGTGTTGAAAAATACTATTGCTGATATGGGTGTTTGAGGAAAAGAACAAGAGGCTGTTGGTTAAGGATTTTTAAGCCAAAGGGTGAAATTTTTGAACCATTGAATAAGATAGAGGTATCTATGCCCCCAAAACGATGAAGAAACAATTAAGAAAGAATTGCAGTCTATGACACTTGGCTTAATAGCCCAACTAAAAATAGCCCATATTTCAAGCTCTTACCCTATATAGCCCATGTTGTACATAACTTGAAAAAAACTTTTCAGTCTTTAGCCCACTATTAAAGACATACTTTTAGGGTTTTTATTATTTTCTTCTTTCTTCAATCCCTTCTCTCTCACCGCCTCTCACTTTTCTCTCTAACCCACATAGATCTCTCCTCCTCTCTTAACCTAGCCCCCTGCTATTCCCCTCCTTTACCCCCACGCAATTCTGCCATTAATGGCTCGAAGAAAGACTCCGTCGTCCATGGTGGCAAGCAGAAGAACGAAGAAGATTTTTGAAAGAAACATGAAAATACATACAGATCTGAAAATAAATAGCTTTCAAACTTGATTTGCACCAACAAACAACCACTAATTTTGGAGGATATATGAATATAAGGACACCTCTTATACACTATAATACATGTTTATACAAGTTATACAATATTGTATAATTGTGTATAAATATGTATATTTGTGTATAATATTGTATAAATATATATTTTTTCAGTTTATAAGGATGTATATACATTGTTAGTTTAGTTTATAAGGATGTATATACATTGTTAGCGTGTAAGAGGTCTCTACTGAAGTTTGACACTTCCTTCTCTTCTTCTTTTTTTTTTGGTGTATGTGCTATATGAAATAGATTCGTATGTGTTGGAGGAATTCTACAATTCATTTATCAATTTTTTCTTTTTCTTTTATCCTGTTGGATTGCTTCAACAATTGCACATAAAGGTGTTTGAATTTCTTACCTTTAGATAATATGTATTACTCAGGATAAGATTTTTGAGTTGCGTTGTGTCTTATTTGCATTTTTATCAGATGCTTAATAATCAAAAGAAATCAAAGGAATGAAAATAATTGGTTGTATAAAGAGGGAACAATAACAATAGTTGATTGTGTGAAATAAGTTGTTTTTTCGGGAATTAGCCTATTATTTTTGGGCTATAGATTTGCAATATGTTATCTAGGCTATTATGTTGCAAGCTAGGCCTGTGAGTTGTACTTATGTGAAATTATCCCAACAATTAACGGAGAAATCTGTGGACATTATCTTGCATTCATTGGCTAGAGTAGGAAATCTTATTGAAATAAGAGAGATTATCGATAACACGGGCATATTGGGGGCACATCTTGAACTTTCAATGAATTGTTGATAATGCAAATACAACAGCTTTGCATAGTGCACCAAACCAAAGGCATATTGAGGTGGTGAATTACATATATTAGAAGAAAAGAAAAGTGTGGCCACTATTGTTAAAAGTGAAAACAACACTTCATTCTGCAAAGAAGCAAAGAATGTTGAAGACACAAAAAAAAATGGAAGAAAATATTGGAGGGAGAGAGAAAAGCAAAGAAGAAAAGCTCACTTTTGTTCAACAATGGAGGATGAACAATTGGGAAGAAGATGACAGCCAAAAAATAGCTTTTGGTGCCTTCTTAATTGGCCTCACGCTGCTTAAACGAGTGCAGCACACGTACTTCAGTAAAAATTGCCACATAGGATGAGCGGGGTTTAACATACTCAGTTTTTAAAGGTACAAGGGTTTGGTTGGCAAATTGTTGAGTTTAGGGACCGGCATGACAAAGTGGCACAAGTATAGGTGTCATTTAGGCCATTCTGCCCGATATAAATCCTTACAAAAATGAAAAGGCAGTATTAAATAAATTTAGCACTTTGTTTAGTTAATACTAGCAGCTGAGGACAATGTCCTCTTTGCTTTCTTCTTGCTCTTTTGATGAGAAGTGTTCTACTTACATTCAAATTTTTAACTTTTTTTATTTTTAAAAGTAAGTTGAAGTGAACGATGGACAGGGTAATATGTTAATGTAAAGAATGAATTTTGGAAATTTTGGAGAGACTCTGTGGATCCTTGTACGGCTCAGGCTCTGCTCATTCTTCAATCCCCGCTTCTCTCTTCCACGTCTCCTCATTCCTTTCATCCAAAAAAAGCATATGGAGTATAGGCATCGGTTTTTGGTACTAACATGCAAAAGTTCGAATCTTTTTACTCCAAATTATCAATACCCGATCAAATCTGTCAAGAATAAGCTGACGACTACAAGAGAAGCGCTGACTACAATCCCTTACCTCGGAAGCCAAACTTTTGACTTGAACCTACCTTAGCTAAGAGAAAAGAGGAAATAATGTGTTTCTTTTCTTTCTCTTCCATTTTCTATTTACAAGAAGGGAGAGGAAAGGGGTTTTTACAAATACAAATAATTTCTTCCTCCCTATGATGAGTTTCCATTAGTATGAATAGCTTGCTCCAGTTTGAGTCCTTTTAAATTGTCACTGATTAATAATTTTAATTACTTATTCTTAATCTTTTTTATATTTTTCTTTAAAAGCCTACAGCATGTAGAAGAAGAAAATGTAGTGGGCTTTGATGGTGAGCCAGACACCATTTTTGGTCATCCCAAAGACAAGCTATATTTGGGAAATGCAGCCACTTTTTGTAGAATTTAAACACATACATAGAGCTTAAGCAACGGAATATGAATAGGAACATATCTTTAGTCATGATTATTTAAGTGTGGTAGCTAATTGCCTTTGATCGAGCTTATAGCCAAAACCCTATGAGCCTTCTGCCCTATGTATATTAGTAGGTTAGGGACTCTTAAGTAAATATATTTAACTCTAGGGATTTCTCCATAAAATACGATTGCTCTAGGGACTCAAAATAAATAGTTTTCTTCCGTCAGGAAAACTTCTAGATATGCATAACAAAATATTGTTTCATATATTATTTACTTAGGAGACAAGGCATATAATAAAATAGGGATAATTTCAGCCCTTGTCAGCTGGCTTATCAACCCAACAAAAAATGGCCCATATTTGAAGTCTTTACCTAGTTTAGCCCAAATTGTATATAATCTAAAATAATATTTTCAGACTTTAGCCACTATTACAAACACACGTTTAGGGTTTCTTTAATTTCATTTTCCCAGCACACTCTATACTCTCAGCCTCTCTTTGCTTTCTCTTTTCTTTCTCTTCTCTCACTCACTTAGATCTGAATATTTATAGAACTAAAATTTCTCTACTAAGTTGCTTAATCTTCATAAATTTCTATAGATCTCAAATATTTGAATCTCGATTTATCTGTGTCCAAATTTAAAATTGAAATTTTGTTGCATCTAAATTCTAAACTCCATTGAAGGAGCTTGAAAATCTAACTCTAAAGTGACGATAAGTTCGTTCTGGTCAGGAAGTAAAGAGCAATCCCTTAAGGCGTAGCTGATTCACCATGAGAGCTAAGTGGAAGAAGAAACATATGAGGAGGTTGAAGAGGAAGCACCGAAAAATGAGGCAAAGATCTAAGTAAAAGCTTATTTCCGCACGTCTCAGCATTCTTAGCTTTTGGCATATCTTCTTTGACTTAGAATATTGTGTCTTTTTGATCCCTTTTTCCAAATTTTGCAGTTAATTTCTCTAGTGTTTTTGTGCTAATGGCACCTAATGTACTTATGCTTTTGAGGTATATTGAAACTTTGATAGCCATTTTCGCTTTTCTTTATAAAAAAAACTCTAAATTATTGTAATAATAAGAATCTTGAGTGTTGGGTTAACATTGTATGATCAACATTGGTTTTGGGAACTATACTAGTTGAAGAAGGATGGTCAAGATGAAATCAAATTTTGTATACACCATTCTACATCATTATACAATATTATACAACATTATACAAAATTATAATGTGGGTATAATGTTGTATAATATTGTATATTAGGTGTGAAAATACTGTTATACAATATTGATCTTTTTTTTTGAAGTAAGTATCTCTTTCATGATAGTAATTTTAGTTTTGTTGCATGTTTTTTATTTTTAGTTTTTTCAGAGTACCCTTTTGCTTTTGTTTTGGTTACTTTTTATTTAGATTTTTCTTTTTGCTTTTACTTCGTATTCTCTATGTTTTCTATTAACACTGAGTTTGTTTCCCCAGCGAAATACTGGTATACATCATTCAACATTTCATATACAAGTTTATACAAACTTATACATCAATATACATTACTGTACAGATGAAGTTAAAACTGAAAAATAGAATTTTTATATTTTCTCACTTTTATCTAACTATTTATACATAAACATAATTTTTTCGCTAATTTCTCTACTAAATGATGAATTTTCAAATTTTCTTTTCTTGTTGAGTTTATATCAAATCATAAACTTTGGAGCAAATTCATCTATAAAAAACTTGGAAAATAAGAAATTTTAGGTCTGTTTGTTGTATGTTTATAGTTGAGATAGGAATCTGTAAGCTTGGATAAGAAATAGAATAAAAATCCATGAACAATTTGCGTCAGAATAAAAAAGGCATAAAAGTTTTTTTCGGATCTGAGCCAAATAAATAGTTTTCTTCCATGAGGAAAACTTCTAGATATGCATAACAAAATATTGTTTCATATATTATTTACTTAGGAGACAAGGCATATAATTAATTACCTAATATGTGAGCCACATCAGAAGTATTCAAAATAGACACTAAATTTCTAACCTTTTACCACTTGGTGCACATATTGAAATTAAATAATACTTTATGAGGGAATAATATGGCTATGACTTTATTCACTCAACTAACCATTATGTATTATATCGTGTAACGACCCGACAAACCGTATTGAAAATTAGCATTTTGTTTGGTGGCTTAAGATCTCAAGCAACTTCGTATTATGTATTATGACTTGCGTGTATAGTCAAGTACGGTTTTCGGATGGATTCAGGATTGATTTGGAAAAATAATTCTTGTTTTAGATGATTAAATGAAAATAGTTGACTGGAGTTTGACTTTCGTGTAGACGGCTACTTAATGGTATCTTGATGATGGGAATATGCCCGGATTTGCATTTGAGTATTTCTAGAATAAGGAAACTGTAACTATTAACAACCGACTTAAGTAGAAAATATGGAGAATACATGCAATGCAGCTACTGTTGATAAATGTACTGTGTTCAAGAAAGGGTTAGCAAGATTCTTGACTATCTTATATTGAAGGTTAAATTGATGCCCAAATTCCCCATTATTTATTTAATATATCTACTAATTAGATTCGTAGAATTGTGATTCAAGTGCTTTAGTATTTCAATTTACGTACCCATGAGAGAGAGGGAGATAGAGAGATTGGCATATACTCAAATGAACTGAATAGTAAAACTTTTTGGATACTCTTATTTTATAACTTGATGAAAAATATTATCAGCATTGTTGTTGCTCTAGAACAAAATCATTTTGATGGTTACTGTTGTTATTGTTCTATTGTTTTGTGTTGTTTTTTTAAATTGGTTTTAGTAGTAGTAGTATTAGTAGAAGAAATTCATTAAACTAGGGAGAGAACTTGGTAGGAGACTTTTTTTACAATTCATAGACTCTTGAATCTCTCTACATCATAGCTACCTCTCCACAATAGAAAATATGTAGTGGCACCCCTATTTATAATAGAAAGAATTAGGAAAATTACCAGCTATGTCCATTTATAAGTAGTTCATTACAAAAATTGGTCAATCAATAAAATATTACTAATATTAGCCAAATTAGACAATTAGCTATTTGTTGCAAAAATATATAAAATGTTTGATTTGTTTTGAGTGGGTATTATTAGAATAGATTGCCACAACTTAAGGAGCTTGAATCTCAGTTTTTGGATGATTTGGTGAAGTTTTGAGGTGGTTTGAATTGAAAATTCGAAGTAAAAGCTGAACATGAAAAAAACTATATGTGTATCAGTTTCTATATCACATATGTATCGTATTTGTATCAATTGTGTATCACATATATATATCCATGTATACTTGTGTGTGAGATACATGCGTGATACATGTTTGATACATTTTTTGGAACTCGATTTAATTACAAATTTTGATACAAAACCAGTCCAAATCACCTCCAATCTTCCTCAAATTTTGTGTATCGACTTATCTATATATTTTCAATGAATTTCAACTATACCCATTGAAAAAGTTCCTTTTTTGTTTAGATTTTTAGAATATTGTATAGATTTTTGTATTTCATCTCCTTATTTGCTATTCCGTCCATGAAATTTCCTTTCCGTCTTGTATCTAATATTCCTAATCACGCTTAAAAATATGGATGGTACGTAATTTTTGCACGTGATTTTTTGAGAGAAAGAACCTATTATTTGGTTTTTCAATTTTTGTTGGCTAGTTTTGGTAAGTCTGTGACTAATGGCTAGAAGTTGGTAAGTTGAGATTTATTTGGGACATTTGTATAAGTTTCCCAAAGAATTACGTCCCTTGTCACTTAGCCTAACAACCCAACTGAAAATGGCCCTGTTTTGAAGTTCTTACTCAATTATTCCATGTTATACATAATTTGAAATTCATCCTATAGCCCACTATTAAAGACATACTTTGAGGGTTTCAATTATTTTCTTCTTTCTTCATTTCATTCTCTCTTACCGCCTCTCGCTTTTTTCTTTCTAACCCATATAGATCCCTCATCCTCTCTTAACCTAGCCCCTGCTACCCCCCTCCTTTAACCCCCACCCAGTTTTGCCATTAATGGCTCGAAGAAGACTCGGGCTCCTACTCCGTCGTCTATGGTGGCAAGCTAGCCTATTATTTTTAATTGGGCCTGACTCTTTGCAGTTTGAAACCTTAATTTCCAATGTCTGGTCGAGCTCCAAGGAAAAAAGATCGGAAGCTAAATCAATCTTCAGCACGATGAAGCAGAAAGCTCCTGACTTGCTTGTTCTTAAGCTTGACCTTCTTGGCTTATCGCAAGTTATTGATTCCTGTGATATGGTGTTGTCCTCCTTGAAGTCTCGAATATGAAATTGGGTGTATCGAATCTGTACGTTGAATTCCGAATCGTTGGAGCAAAATTGCTAACCTATAGACGAGTTGAATCATCCAATACTTTCTACTACAACTCGTGTCTTGGATAAATATCATAACTATGTAGCAGTTTGTATAAATAATATATAATAGGGTATAATTGTGTATATGAATATACAAATACCTCTTATACACTATTATACAAGTTATACAGTATTGTATAATTGTGTATAGTGTTGTATAATTATATTTTTTTCCAGTTTATAAGGATGTATATACATTGTTAATGTGTAAGAGGCCTCTATGGAAGTTTGACACTTCCTTCTCTTCTTCTTTTTCTTGTATGTGCTGTATAAAAAAGATTTGTGTGCGTTGGAGGGATTTTACAGTTCATTCACCAAGTTTTATTTTTCTTTTATCCTGTTGGATTACTTCAGCAATTAACATAATAGTGTATGAAAATAACTGGTTGTATGAAGAGGGAGCAATAACCGTAGATGATTGTGTGAAATAAGTTGTCCTTCGGGAATTAGCCTATTATTTTTAGGATATAGATTTGCAAAGTGGTATCTAGGCTATTTTATTGCAAGTCGGGTATGTGAGTTATATTTATGTGAAATTATCCCTTTATAATACTACAAACTAAATTTGACTAGAATCTAGAAAACCTATTCCTACATGATTTTGATTGTGAATCCTAATAAGACATAAATTAAATAAACTAGTAAATATCAAATCCTAGACAACTTAGAAATACTAATTAATCTTGGTTTAATTTCCAACAACCTCCCTCAAACCAAGATCTTCAAACTTGAGCATGCCATGAGTAATATCAATTCTTGTAGAAGTCAAATACCTTAGGCTCTTCACCACTTTCCTAAAATATGTACCATCAATAAAATCACGAGTGCCGTCTTTAGTCAACTTCATATCTTGAATATTACTCATATATGATTTGTATTTACTCTTGGTAAATCCCTTTAAAATATCATCAATATAATTTTCCTTTATTTTGAAATCATCTACTTCTCCGGTTACCTTGTAGTTGGACTTGTACACTCATTCAACTCCAATTGAAATCGTCTACTAATATATATATATATATATATATATATTCTTGATCCTTGAAACATGTAATCTACAATATTGATTGCATCATCAATATCTATAATCATGTGTTGTTGTGTTTCTGGATCCCCAGCTATTTTTGTCTCAATCTTGTGCAGATCATCAGAGACTTTATCTTGATGAACTATGTTGCTTTTTTTTGTTAATAGGTACATCTTCAATACTATCAAATAACTTTTAAGGTGAAAACACCAACCTTTTTTGGACGGGAATCCCTTGCAACCAAATCGTCCTTTTTAACAGCCGGAGAAATTTTTGGCAGATCAATTTGAACATTATTTGACTTCTCTTTGCTTTCAATAGAATCTTTATCACAATATAAATTACATGTACCTTCTCTTCTTTTCTCCTCTATTTCTGATTTTGGCTTTCTTAATTTATTTTCGTCATCTTTGATGTGTGTTCTTTTTCGTTTGGTTAATAATCCTTTTCTTGTGATGCCTCCTCCAATGTCTCATATTTTTGTTGATTCAGTGATCTCTCATATATCACCAATTCACCTTCTAAATCATCAAATCCGAGAGTGCTAAGATCTTTGGTAGCCTCAAATAACTTTCTTGTTGCTAAACATTAAACTTAGAGACTGCAATACTTTTTCAACCTTAGACCATTAACTATTTCTTCAATTCTTGTAAAATATTCTTTCACAGAATCAGTTGGTCTCATGTAAGCCAACTCAAATTGACTCATAAATTCTTGCAGTTTCTCCTTCTTTATGTTCGCAGCTCTTCGATATGATTTCGCCAAGATTGTCCAAGCCTCCTTTGATGACTTTGCTTGAAAATATTGTTTAGATACATGCAATCGACCTTATAGCGAGATAGTAGCGTGCCTTATAATCTAAATGTCTCTTCTTCTCCAGTTGAATAGCTGCATCACCCATCAACGTTGTGCCTTCTAGGGGTTCCTCAAATTCTTCATCAACGGTGGACCATAATCCAATATCCTCAAAACAATTCTTCATCTATTGATACCAAGTTTCAAAATTATTTTTGCCATCAAACACAAAAGCTGGACAATTAGGTAATAGAGTACCCACATTTTTTTGGATCTCCTACCGGCTCTGACAGGACCTCACACAGGCTCTAATACCAATTTGAAGGATCGAAATATCCCGAAGAACAATTTAGGCACAAGCAAAAATTCAGCAAAAGCTATATAGAAGAAATTTATTAAACTCTTGAATCTCTCTACGTCATAACTACCTCTCCATAATAGAAAATATGTAGTATCACCCCTATTGATAATACTACAATCCAAATTTGACTAGAATCTAGAAAACCTATTCCTACATGATTTTGGTTGTGAATACTAATTAGACATAAAGTAAATAAACTAGTAAATACCAGTATTTTAAAAAAGCATTTTCGGGCGAGCCCTGGGGCGAGGCACACCAAAAATGCCCCGGGGCGATGGTGTGGGGAGAAAGTCTCAAGAGGCGTACGCCCGGGCGCTCAGGGCGCGTTTTTTTTAGTGAGGCGTAAGCCCCAAAGATTTTTTCAAATTAAAACAATATTTGTTGAATAAGTCCATATAATACCCAAATTCTCAAAATTCTACTTGGTAATTACTCAAAAGTTTTAAAAAGGAACTGAAAATGCATTCAATTTAAAAGTTAAGACCTTTTTTTATTGATTGAAGCCCCAACTCATGGTCTTTCCCAATTCTTTATCGTGTCCGCTAGTCTGCTAATATCATACAAAAGCAACGAATATTCATTTTTCTACAAATACAAAGAGGACTTCATTCTCTTTCATAGCAGCAAGTTCAAAGTTCAAATTGCAGGTTAGTCATTCTTTTTGTTCCTTCATGTAGAAAACTTTGTTGTTTTCGACTCAAGTTACTCGAGCTTCTAAGTAGCGTATAATAGATTGTTATGACTAGTTTTTTTACAAGTTACTTGAGCTTCTTTTCACATATTTATATTTTTCTTTATTTTTTATGCAATTTTACCAGTTTATATATATATTTACTATAATTATATTATTTTATAAAATATTAAAAATTAAAGACCTATGGGGCTTACGCCCCGTGCCTCGGGGCTTACGCCTCATTGAGGCTTATGTAAAACGCCTCGACTAACACCCATGCCTTTTAAAACACTGGTAAATACCAAATCTTAGAGAACTTAAAAATACTAATTAATCTTGGTTTAATTTCCAACATTTAACAAAACCATCAATCTATGATCTACGTAGTTTTAGATAGATCTTGATTATTCACTTCATCTTGTATTCTTTTCCATATACGTAACATCTATTCAAATCATCGAACAATTGTTACCAATAATATTGGTAAGTGTTAAATTTGAAGTCATTTAAGTTAAAACACTTGTGAGTTCAGTTCTCGTTGTACTTCCATAAACACTACTAATTAGGAAGTTACACTTGAAAAAATTAAGAACTTACCAAAATAGTTTTCTCTACTCTTCAATTACAGATAAGGATGCCTTGCCTTAAAGGTAAGTATTAATTTAACTTCTTAATCCAAATCCACCTCAAATTTAAAAAATATGCAACATTATGTAAATATGGTAAATATAGCATAAATTTCATGAAAAAGCAAATATAGAAGAATATTTATTAGATTTCTAACAATGACTGTAATATACAGATCATGTAGATTCAAAATATCTGTTACTTAGCATTTTTGCTTTTGCATACAACTATATATATATATATGATGAGCATTTGGGTTTTATCATAGGGAAAAAAAAGAGAAGAAAAAAAAAGATTTAGAAAATGGTAGAGAGTTTTTTCATACATTGGAGGTGGATGTAGCCTTTCATACTGTAATGACCCGACCCGTTGTCACGGGAGTTACTGTCACGTTTCCCCATTTTATGCTTCTATAGGTTTCATTATATGTGTTTGGAGAATTTGAAGTAATTCGGATAGAGTTTGGGTAGAAATGAGGCAATAAACCTCTTTATGGGAAGGTTAGTTTGGAAAAGTCAACCGAATGTTGACCGATGAGTTATAAAGCTCGGAATGGATATCTGATGATTCGACTAGTTTTGGGGGATCATGTATGACTTAAGAGAGTAATCAGAATCGAATTCGGAGGTCTGGTGTAATTTTAGGCTTGAATTGGCTAAGGTTGAATTTTGGCGAATTCGGATGGTAGGTGAGATTCTCATCCGGGGGTCGGAATGGAATTTTGAGAGTTGCAGTAGCTCCATTAGGTGATTTTGGATATGCGTGCAAAGTTTCAAGTCATTCGGAGGTGTTTAGATCGGGTTTTAGATCAAATGCAAGTTTCGGAAGTTTTAGTGAAACTTAGGCTTGAATGCATGAGAATTTGATGATTTTGATGTTTATGATGGTGTTTTTATGTTGCGAGCAAGTTTGAATGAAGTAATGTGAACTTATATGTGCATTTGGTTGGGTCCCGAGGGTGTTGGGGTGAATTCAGATGGCCAACGGGCAAATTTTGAACATATTAATGCAGCAGAAAAATTGCAGACAGTTTTGCTCTATGCGATCGCATAGATAGGTCTGCAATCACATAGAAAGATCTGAAGGGGGTGGAATTTTTTTCTGAAGGCGGTGGATTTTGTTCTATGTGATCGCGTGAAGGAATGTGCGATCGCATAGGTTGAAAAAGAGGGCTGATGCGATCGCGTAGTTGAAGGAGGGAAAGGTATGCGATCGCAATGGGCAGTGATGCGATCGCATAAGAGGATTTTAGGGCCCAAAAATTTTAGCCTGTGCGATCGCAATGGGACTAATGCAATCGCATAGAAGAAGGCGTCAGTGACATAACAGTTTAGTTAAAAATCAGACACGACCCAAAACATATTTCCACCATTTTTACTCCGCCAAGGGAGGGTTTTGAGTAATTTGAAGAGAGTTTTCATCGAGTATTGCTTGGAGGTAAGTCTCTTGACTAGAAAACGTGATTTTATGCAAGAATCAACACCAAAATTCTTGAAATTGGGTAGAAATTGTGAAGAACTAGGGCTTAAGTTTAGAAAATGAATTTTTGAGATTTTGAAAGACCATTCGAACTCCGATTTCGATAAATTTTATATGCACGGACTCGTGGCGAAACGAGGAATCCGTTGGTATGATTTTCGAAATTTTTTGAGCAGTGGGCTCGGGGCTCGGGTTTTACCAACTTCGTGAATTGTTATGCTTTTCGAGTAATTTTGATTGGGTTATGTTGTTTTGACCCATATTTATGTATTCGCTGTGGTTTTGACTAGATTCGACGCGCAAGGAGGTCGATAAAAATGAAAAGTCATTGCGGATGAGTCTACATTCGGTTAGAGGTGAGTAGTTAGTGTATATGATAGCTCGAGGGTTTGAAACCCCGACTTATCATATTGTGATGCTATTTAGGGCGTGACTCGCACCCCATGGAAGGTGCGGGATTGGTTGTGACTGGGGATTGTGACTTGGTCCATCCTGAATAAGAATAATATTATATTGGCGGTTGAAACACACACTGTGTTAAGTATTATGCCATGTTTGAGGCCTTGTGTCGACCTGTAGTTTCCTTAGGGGATAGATATCTTTGTGATAGCATGATTTTTAAAATCATTGATCTCTGTCCTGAATTGAAATCACTGTTATGAAATGCTAAGTCACCCGTTCTTGGAAAATTAAATAAACTAAAGTATTTTTCCTTGTTAATGAATTGGAAAATGGAAAATAAATAAATTGAACTATTGTGTGACTCATATGCATGTTGTGGACTGAGTATGGATCGGGCTGCATGCCGCAGCGGATGATATAAATATTGCGCTTGGGCTGAAGGAGCCCCTCCGGAGTCTGTACATACCCCCAGTGAGCGCCATCGACGTTAAACGGATCGGGCTACACGCCGTAGCAGTCATGTGCATTGCATTCATGCATTGTTAATTACTTGTGTTATCCGTGGCTTGCTGTTGCTGTTAGTTCGTAGTAGGTATCGGACTGTTAGACATAGCTTTACTTTGTGGCATTTTGTGAATTTCTTGCTTTCAGTTATTTTATATGTTTTTTACTTACTGAGTACTTAGGACTCACTCATACTCCCTGCACCTTTGTGTGCAGATTCAGGTATACAGGCGGTTTAGCCGCGTAGTCCAGTCTTATTCAGAGTTTATCCGAGTTGCTGAGGTAGCCGCTGGCGTTCACAGGACCTGTCTTCTCTTCTTATTCAGTTTATTATCTATATACTTTCAGACTTGAGTAGTTTGTTCAGCTATTCCTATTATTATTCAGTTTTTGCTTAGAGGCTCTAGACTCGTGACCCCAGATCTTTTTGGGAGTGTTATTTTTGGTGTTCGCACTTCTCAGTATTTTATTCTACTATTATTATTGGAGTATTATTATAAACTCTCATATTCTTCTTGAATTTGTCCTTTTGGGACTTGTTTTTAAATATGGAATAGTTGTTGGTCTGACTTGCCTAGTTTTAGTGTTGGGCGCCATCACGACCGGGTTTAGGTCGTGACATTTTCAAGCTGAATATAATGGTTGTTCAAAATAATAATAAAATTTCAGATTCGTCTTACTTACTTGAGTCAAAGAACACTTCACTTTCTTGGATTCATATCGTGTTGTTTGTGTTATCGTGAAACTAAATTTTTCCGCATTTTATTCTCTCGCAGATGGCGAGGACCTGTGCTAACGGACATGGTGGACGACCACCGGTGGCACCCAGAGGCCGAGGTCATGGCAGAGGCAGGGTAGCAGCGATAGTACCTACTGACCCACCTGCTGACCAGACTCAGCGTCAGATCCCAGCACCAGTGGGTCAGGTTCAGGTTCAGGAACCAGCAATGTCTATTGAGATACTCGGTCTTCAGGAGACCTTAGCACAAATTCTATCAGTGTATACTGGCTTGGCCCAGGTGGTTGTGGCCTCTACTGCAACATCTTCTTCATAGGCAGGGGGAGGAAATCAGACCCCCGTTGCTCGCACACCAGAGTCGGTAGTCCAGGGTTTACAGGCACCTGGCAGCTCCAACTCAGCCAGTTCAGCTGGCTGCACCAGTCGCACCAGCCCCAGCTCATGTGGTCCCAGTTATGCCTTATGAGAGCATCGTTGGTTGAAGAGGTTCGGGAGACTACAGCCTCCGGCGTTCAGCGGTGTTGAGGGCGAGGATGCCCATGGTTTTCGGGATAAGTGTTAGCGTATGCTTTATACTGCGGGTATTCTGGAGTCTAGCTGTGTTGCTTTCACTATCTTCCAGTTCACAGGACCACCATTTCAGTGGTGGGAGGATTTTGAGAGGCGTAGGCCTATTGGGGAAGCGCCCCTCACTTGGCAGCAGGTCTCAAAGAGAGGAACTGCATCGTCAGTTCGAGCAGTTGAAGTAGGTAGATATGACAGTGACTCAGTACGAGTTAAGGTTTACACAGCTAGCTCGGCATGCACTATGGATGATTCCGACAGATCATGAGAGGATCAGGAGATTTGTGGATGGTCTTAATTATCCTATTCGCATATTGATGACTAGAGAGAGGGCTGCAGTAGTTACGTTTGAGGAGGTGGTTGATGCAGCTCGTCAGATTGAGACAGATCATTGCCGAGAGCGCGATGAGAGGGAGGCTAAGAGGCCTCGTGGTTCAAGTAGTTACATTGGTGCTCCATTTAGGGGCCAGTTTCAGCACAGCAAAGGTCATTCCTTCAGATCTCCTCAGTCAGGCAGTTCAGAGTCTAGTGGAGCTTCGTTAGACCGTGGTAGTCGGGGTCATCAAGGTCATCATGGTCAGCAGGGTCTTTAGCAGAGCCAGCCCGCATTAGGCGTCCTTCCAGCTCAAAGCTCTTCTCCTGCTCCTTCAGCTCAGGGTTCATCTGTAGCTAGGGGTTTTCAGAAGTCCCTTTCTCCAGCTTCAGGCCGTTGTTTTGAGTGTGGCGAGTTGGGCCATATTAGGAGGGAGTGTTCCTAGTTACTCCGTAAACGGTCTCAGTAGAGGGATCAGCCCTCATCTTCTGCTCCGATTTCTTCAGCACCCATTCAATCAATTAGGAGTGGTGGTCAGGTAGCCAGAGGTCGCCTTAGGGGTGAGGACCGTGCTGGCGGAGGTCAGGATCGTTTTTATGCTCTTCCGGATATAAGGGATGCTAGCTCATTAGATGCAGTTATCACAGGTATTATCTCAATCTGCCATAGGGATGCTTCTGTCTTATTTGATCTCGGATCTACCTATTCCTATGTATCTTCATATTTTGCACATCATTTGGGTACGACCCATGGTATTCTTTCCTTTCCTGCATGTGTCTACCTCGGTGGGTGATACAGTTATTGTGGATCATGTATACCGATCCTGTCTTGTTACTATTGGGGGTCCGGAGACCCGAGTTGACTTGTTATTATTGGGCATGGTGGATTTCGACGTGATTCTGGGCATGGATTGGTTATCTCCTTACCATGCGATTCTGGACTATCATGCCAAGACAGTCACATTAGCTATTCCAGGTAATTCGAGGATCGAGTGGCGAGGCATGACCGATTATGTATCCGATAGGGTGATTTCCTTTATAAAAGCCCAACGAATGATTGGGAAGGGATGCTTATCTTATTTGGCTTTCGTTAGAGATGTTGAGGCTAAGGCTACCAGTCTTGATTCGGTCCCCGTTGTGAGGAATTTCCCAGATGTATTTCCAGCAGACCTGCCGGGCATGCCGCCGGACAGGGACATCGATTTCGGTATTCACTTGGTACCGGGCACTCAGCCCATTTCTATTCCTCCCAACCGCATGGCACCAGCTGAGTTAAAAGAGTTGAAAGAACAGCTTCATGAACTCTTATATAAGGGGTTTATTCGCCCGAGTGTGTCACCTTGGGGTGCACCGGTACAATTCGTAAAGAAGAAAGATTGTACAATTAGAATGTGCATTGATTACAAACAATTGAACAAGATGACAGTAAAGAATAAGTACCCATTGCCTCGTATTAAGGACTTGTTTGATCAGCTACAGGGAGCAAGTGTATTCTCTAAGATTGACATTCGATCGGGTTATCACCAGTTGAAGATTAGGGATTCAGACATTATGAAAACAGCCTTCAGAACAAAATATGGGCACTATAAATTGTTGGTGATGTCTTTCGGGCTGACTAATGCCCCAGCCGCATTCATGCACTTGATGAATAGTGTGTTTCGGCCGTATCCGGATTCTTTTGTGATCGTATTTATTGATGATATCCTGGTATTGCAGAGATTGAGAGAGGAAAAACTTTATGCGAAAATTTCTAAGTGTGAGCTCTGGCTTGATACTGTGACTTTTCTGGGACATGTAATGTCCATCGATGGTATTTGAGTTGACCCACAGAAAGTCGAGGCAGTGCACAATTAACCCAGACCGTCGTCAACCACGGAGATCCGGAGTTTCCTCGGTTTGGCTAGCTATTACTGCAGGTTTGTTCAGGGTTTTTCATCTATTGCTTCACCTTTGACGAAGTTGACACAGAAGAATGCTCTATTTGTGTGGTCAGATGAATGTGAGGAGAGCTTCCAGAAGCTCAAGTCAGCCTTAACCACAGCTCTGGTACTTGTGTTGCCATCAGCTTCTGGGTCTTATACGGTGTATTGCGATGCTTCGAGAGTTGGGATCGGTTGTGTATTGATGCAGGAGGGTAGAGTTATTGCATATGCTTCTTGTCAGTTAAAGCCCCATGAGAAGAACTACCATGTTCACGACTTAGAGTTAGCTGCTATTGTTCATGCCTTGAAGATTTGGAGACATTACTTATATGGTGTATCTTGTGACGTATGTACAGACCACCGCAGTCTTCAGCACTTGTTTAAGCAGAAGGATCTAAATTTGAGGCAGCGGAGATGGCTTGAATTACTCAAGGACTATGACATCACTATCTTGTATCATCCCGGGAAGGCCAATGTGGTGGTCGATGCTTTAAATCGGAAGACTATTAGTATGGGCAGCTTGGCATACATTCCAGTTGGGGAGATGCCCCTTGCAGTTGATGTTCAGGCTCTAGCTAATTAGATGGTGAGGTTAGATATTTCTGATAGCTTGTGTGGTATCTCGGTCTTCCTTGTATGACCGTATTTGAGAGCGTCAGTATGATGATCTGCATTTGCTTGTCCTGAAGAACAGGGTCCAGCACGATGATGCCAGAGATGTGACCATTGGAGATGATGGTGTGTTGCGGATGCAGGGCCGGATTTACATGCCCAATATGGATGGGCTCCGGAAGTTGATATTGGAAGAGGCCCACGGCTCGCAGTATTCGATTCCTCCAGGTACCGCGAAGATGTACCAGGATTTGAGACAATATTACTGGTAGAGAAGGATGAAAAAGGATATTGTGAATTATGTAGCTCAGTGTGTCTCAACTATTAGTAGGTCAAATATGAACACCAGAGACCCGTCAGTGTACTCCAGCGGATGGATAATCCGTAGTGGAAATGGGAGAATATTACTATGGATTTTTGAGCGGTCTTCCTCATAACTCAAAGAATTTTGTTCGATTTGGGTGATTGTGGATAGGCTGACCAAGTCCGCACACTTCATTCCTGTATGCACTACCTATTCTTTTGAGCGGTTAGCAGAGATTTTCATCCAAGAGATTGTGCGGTTGCATGGGGTCCCAGATTCTATTATATCAGATAGAGGTACCCAGTTTACTCCTCAGTTCTGGAGGACATTTCAGCGAGATTTGGGTTCACAGGTAGAGCTGAGCACATCATTTCACCCACAGACGGATGGGCAGTCCGAGCGTACAATTCAGATATTGGAGGAAATGCTGCATGCTTGCGCTATTGATTTTGGAGGTTCTTGGGCTGATTACTTTCCTCTTGTGGAGTTTGATTATAACAATAGCCATCAGTCCAGCATTCATATGGCGCCGTATGAAGCCTTATATAGGAGGCGGTGTAGGTCTTCAGTCGGTTTATTTGAGACTGGCAAGGCTAGATTATTGGGGACAGAGGTAGTCCAGGATGCCTTAGATAAGGTGAAGGTGATTCAGGAGAAACTTCGCACACCTTAGTCGCATTAGAAGAGTTATGTAGACCGGAAGGTCCGATATATGTCTTATTCAGTGGGCGAGAAGGTGTTACTGAATGTTTCGCCTATGAAAGGGCGTTATGAGGTTTGGAAAGAAAGGGAAGTTGAGCCCAAGGTTCATTGGACCTTTTGAGGTGCTTAGGAAAGTTGGGGAGGTGGCCTATATGCTTGCTTTGCCACCCAGCTAGTCGGGAGTTCACCCGGTGTTCCATGTATCTATGCTCCGGAAGTATGTTGGAGACCCGTCGCATGTGTTAGACTTCAGCACGATACATTTGGATGAGGACTTGACCTATGATGTGGAGCCGGTAGCCATTTTGGGTCGACAGGTTCATAAGCTGAGATCTAAGGACATAGCTTCAGTGAAAGTGCAGTGGAGAGGTCGTCCCGTGGAGGAAGCAACTTGGGAGACCGAGCAGGAGATGCGAAGTAGATATCCACACTTGTTTGATACTCCAGGTATGTTTCTGAACCCGCTCGCGAACGAGCGTTTGTTTAAGTTGGGGAGAATGTAACGACCCGGCCCGTAGTTACGGGAATTACCACCCCATTTTCCCCATTTTATACTTTCATATGTTCCATTATATGTGTTTGGGGAGTTTGAAGTAAATCGGGTAGAATTCGGTCAGAAATGAGGCAATAAACCTCTTTAGTTAGTTTCGAAAAGTCGACCAAATTTTGACCGATGAGTTAGAAAGCTCGAAATTGAATTCTGATGATTCGACTAGTTTTGGGGGATCATGTATGACTTAAGAGAGTAATCAGAATCGAATTCGGAGGTCTGGTGTAATTTTAGGCTTGAATTGGCTAAGGTTGAATTTTGGCGAATTCGGATGGTAGGTGAGATTCTCATCCGGGGGTCGGAATGGAATTTTGAGAGTTGCAGTAGCTCCATTAGGTGATTTTGGATATACATGAAAAATTTCAGATCATTCGGAGGTGTTTAGGTCGGGTTTTAGATCAAATGCAAGTTTCGAAAGTTTTAGTGAAACTTAGGCTTGAATTTGTGAGAATTTAATGCTTTTGATGTTTATGATGGTGTTATTTATGTTGCGAGCAAGTTTGAATGAAGTAATATGCCATATCTGTGCATTTGGTTGAGGTCTCGAGGGTCTCGGGGTGAATTCGGATGGCCAACGAGCAAATTTTGAACATGATATTGCAGTAGAAAAATTACAGATAGTTTTTGTTCTATGCGATCGCATAAACAGGTCTATGATCTCATAGAAGGATCTGAAAGGGGTGGAATTTTGTTCTATGTGATCGCGTGAAGGAGTGTGCAATCGCATAGGTTGATGAAATTTCTCAGTGCGATCGCGTGAAGGGCTGTTGCGATCGCGTAGTTTAAGGAGACAAAGGTATGCGATCGCAATGGGCAGTGATGCGATCGCATAAGAGGTTTTCAGGGCTTGGGAATTTTATTCTATGCGATCGCAGTGGGACTAATGCGATCGCATAGAAGAAAGTGTCAGTGACAGAATAGTTAAGTTAAAAATCATACGCGAATACTTATATATTTCCACCATTTTTACTCCGCCAAGAGAGCTTTTTGAGCGATTTGAAGAGGGTTTTCAACGGGTATTGCTTGGAGGTAAGTGTCTTAACTAGAAAACACCATTTTATGGAAGTCAAATTCATGAAATTGTGTAGAAATTATGAAGAACTAGGGCTTTGATCTTGAAAACAAATTTTTAGGATTTGAAAGGCCATTTGAGCTCCATTTTCGATAAACTTTATATGTACGGACTCGTGACGAGACGATGAATCCGTTGGTATGAGTTTTGGAATTTTTCGAGAAGTGGTCCTGGGGCTCGGGTTTTACCAACTTCGTGAATTATTGTACTTTTCAAGTATTTTTGATTATGTTATATTTCTTTGACCCATATTTATGTATTCGTTGTGGTTTTGACTAGATTCGACGCGCGATGAGGTCAATACGAAAGGAAAAGGCATTGCGGATGAGTCCACGACCGGTTAGAGGTTAGTAGTTGGTATATATGATAGCCTGAGAGTTTAGAAACCTCGGCTTATCACATTATGACGCTATTTAGGGCGTGACTCGCATCCCATGGCAGGTGCGGGATTGGTTATGACTGGGGATTGTGACTTGGTCCATCCCGAACAAGAATAACACTATATTGGCGATTGAAACGCTCTATGTTAAATATATATGGGCTTTATGCCATGTTTGGGGCTTTGTGCCGACCTGTAGTATCCTTAGGAGATAGATATCTTTGTGATAGCATGATTTGTAAAATCATTGATCTCAGTCCTGGTTTGAAATCACTACTATGAAATGCTAAGTCACTTGTTCTTGGAAAATAAATAATCTAAAATATTTTTCCTTGTTAATGAATTGGAAAATAGAAAATAAATAAATTGAACTGTTGTGTGACTCATATACATGTTGTGGACTGAGTACGGATCGGACTGCACGACGCAGGGGATGATATGAATATTGCGCTTGGGCTGAAGGAGTCTCTCCGGAGTCTGTACACACCTCGAGTGAGTGCCGTCGACGTTAAACGGATCGGGCTACGCGCCGTAGCAGTCATGTGCATTGCATTGCATTCATACATTGTTAATTACTTGTGTTATCCGTGACTTGCTATTGTTGTTAGTTCGTAGTAGGTATCAAACTGTTAGACATAGCTTTACTCTGTGGCATTTTGTGGATTTCTTGCTTTCAGCTATTTTATATGTTTTTTACTCACTAAGTACTTAGTACTCACCCCTACTCCCTGCACCTTTGTGTGTAGATTCAGGTACGCCGGAGGTCTAGATGAGCAGTCCAGTGTATTCAGAGTATACTCGAGTTGCTGAGGTAGCTGCTGACGTTCGCAGGACCTAGCTTCTCTCTTTATTTCAGTTATTTCTATATATATTTCCGGACTTGAGTATTTCATTCAGTATTCCTATTACTATTCAGTTTTTGCTTAGAGGCTCTGCACTCGTGACCCCAGATCTTTTGGGAGTATTATTTCGATATTCGCACTTCTCAGTATTTATTCTACTATTATTATTGGAGTATTATTATAAAATCTCATATTCTTCTTGAATTTGTCCTTTTGAGACTTGTTGTTAAATATGAAATAGTTGTTGGTCTCGCTTGCCTAGCTTTAGGGTTGGGCGCTATCATGACCTGGTTTGGGTCGTGACAAGTTGGTATCAGAGCCTAGGTTACTAGGCCTCGCGAGTCATGAGCTGGTTTAGTAAGCTCTCGTGGATCGGTACGTAGACGTTCGTATCTATCCTCGGGAGGCTACAGAACATTTAGGAAACACCTCACTTTCTTGGATTCATATCGTGCATTGATGACATTCAATGTCTTTTTTGGCAATGGTGTATTTGATGCAAGATTATCTTCACGAGATTGGTGTGAAGAAGTTGGATTGGAAGGAATTACGTTAACCTTGTGCAAATCCCTTTGAACATGAGGGATTTGGCTTTCAACAATATTGTTGTTGTCGTTGTTGTTGTTAGTGTTGTTTGACATGATGTTAACAACAAGTAAAGTGCGTAAGCTTAGAAAGAATAGATTATCATATTTCCGGTAACTGGACCAATTTGTTTAACCAAAATATGAGATTTCGATTAAAACTAGAAAATAATAGAAAAATCGGGTTACTGATAATCAAGAGACCGAAGAATGTAATAGGCTTTCAATAATTACAATGAACAGTAAAGAAAAATTGTATTTCAGTATGCTTTCAATAGTTGATCGTGTCTACAAATGGTATAACTTCCTCCTTTTATAGCTTACCATAGGAAGAAGAATGAAACCTAGGCTTTAATGACATAATTATGAGTAATAAATGACATTGAATAGGTCATTACACAATCATTCCTATTAAATGCCAATTCTTCAACGTATCAGGTATTTAATGATTGAATTTGGACTTCTTTCTGCCTCCAGATCCATGCTTTAAATGCTTTTTGATCTGTTGCCCTTGAATGTCTTGAATTGATATGGAACTCGTATCTACTTGCTCTTTGTATCCTTTGTCTTTATAATTACATCCCAATCCGTTCTAAACAAGTACGGGACTCGTAGTTGAATTACGTCCCGTATCTAATTTGTCTTCTCGCATCTTTTATTTAATTATTATCTGTCAACCTTTTGACCATTCCACGTGTCTTGCCATGTCATAAAAAACTTTTTCCCAATACAGATAGTCCCCCCACTTTCCTTTTATTTATCCATTAAATAATTGGGAAGTGGAAGTGGTATTTTTGTCGTAATAAATGATGACGCTTCACTTGTCTTGTTCTTTTAATACAGTCTTTTCATCATTAATCTTCTAATTTAACTGTGCAACTCTACTTCCTTCTTTCTAGGCTTTTTCAACCTGTCTTTTCAAGAAGTGACAGTTCTTTTTAATATAGACTTTTCATCATTAAGGGGTATTTTTGAATCATATTGTAACAAATACGGATTCGTATAGCTAAATAGTATGACGAATGGTATTTTTAAACTATTTTCGATAGTATGGAGTAATTATAATCCTCTTCCGTTTTCTATTTCATACACCTATATAATGTGCTTAATGAGGTTATATTGATGCCCTAATTAATCGTTGTTCTAATTTCTTCTTCATAACAAGATATTACATTGTTGCAGATATATCTTGATCCTTCAATTCATCTTATATTATTTTCCATTCGATATACATAACATATTTTCTTATTTTTACAAAGGGGTGAGGAGAGAAATAATCATTATTCTTATATATATTTGGTGTACTTATCACTTTTGCCTAACAAAAATATTGACGTTATTTAACATATTGCATGCAGAGGAACCATAGTATTAGTATTCTCCTTGCATTTTGAAGTAAAAATTTCTAACAACGGACCATTGTGACGAATAATATTGGTAAGTGTTAACTTTTTGGCACGGACTAAAAAGGAAATAGGTTCACATAAATTGAAACGGATGGAGTATTATATTAATTAAGAAGTTACACTTGACAAAAATTACACTTACCAAAATAGTTTTCTCTACTCTTCAATTACAGATAAGGATGCCTTGCTTAAAGGTAAGTATTAATTTATCTTCTTAATCCAAATCCACCTCAAATTTTAAAATAGGCAACCTATTATGTAAATATGGAATATTTAGTATAGTTTTCATGAAAAGCAAATATAGAAGAAAACTTATAAGATTTCTAACAATGAATGAAATGTGCAGATCATGTAGATTCGAAAAATCTATTACTTAGCATTTTTGCTTTTGCATACAACTATATATATAAATGGTTAGCATTTGGTTTCTATCATAGGAAAAAAAAAGAGAAGAATAAAAAAGATTAAGAAAATGGTAGAGAGTTTCAACTATAGTGATTTTGAGGATTGTTGTTCACCAATAGTTTCTGATGTTTCACTTGATCCAGTTCTTGAAGCCTACAGAGAGGCCAGGAGAGCAAAAAAATCCAAAATTGAGAAGGCTGATGAGGCAGATGATGCACAATCTAAGCCAACAAAATCAGTTGTAGAACATTCTCAAATGGAGAATAATGAACCTGTTATTATTGGCTCTGAAGAGAAAAATCACTCACAACAAGAAACTGGCCAGTTAGATCAAGAAAATGACCAGTTTGTGCAAGAAACTGGTCAGTTTGTGCAACAAGCTGGTCAGTTGGAGCAAGAAACTGGTCAGTCGGAGCAAGAAACTGGTCAGTTTGTGCAAGAAGCTGGTCAGTTGGAGCAAGAAACTGGCCAGTTTGTGCAAGATGCTGGTCAGTTGGAGCAAGAAACTGATCAGTTTGTGCAAGAAACTGGTCAGTTGGAGGAAGAAACTGGACAATCTAGCAATGCAAATGAAGCGGTGCAAAAGAAGAGAAGAAAAAGGAGGAAATCTAGCAATGGTGATGATGATTCTTGGTTGCCTGAAGGATGGAAAAAGGTTGAGACCTGCCGCAGAAATGGAAAAACTGCAGGCTATGTTGATAAGGTAAGTAAATATGTACTTTCTCTGAGTGTTTTTGTTCTAATTTATATGACCCTCTTTTCATTTTGATACGTACTCTAAGAGGTTGTTTGGTTTACATATTAATTATGAGGGAATTATAATATATAACGAGTGTTTGTGGTTAATAATGAAAGACTTGTTATGTTGTGATTAATAATGAAAAATATTGCTATACATGATTTATATATTTTAAAAGATCATTTTGTTTTTTATAAAACTCTAATTATATGACCATTTTTCCAATTTTGAGATGTGTAATCTGAATGTTTCAACGTCGAATAATCCAATCCAATTTCATAACTTTTAAAATTCAAAATAATTGAGTTAATTATTATTGATATCCAAATTATTTTGTGGTATGCAGTCCTATAAGGCACCAGGTGTAGGAAGAGCTTTTCGATCAAAAAAAGCAGCTCTAGAGTACATTGAGAAACAAAAATTGGCTGAATGTGACAGGTTTTGCCATATTTATAACTTTTCTTCTTCTTTTTCCCTTATATATCAATTCTCTATCATGATTCTTTTTATTTCCGAGTAAATCTAAAATTTAAACAATATTTTTTGTTTCATTTATATTTATTTTCAGGGCCAATGAAAACTTAGAAGATCCCGCACAAGGGGTTCAAGATGGTGAGACTTTGAATATTTAAGCTAATATTCCTAAAACTTTAACAGATCTATATCTTATTTTTTTCTCCTCCTAGATTGTGTTTTTTTCTTTCTTCTTATGAAGAACCTAAATCAGTGGCAGAGCCACGTTGATCCAAGGTTCAGCCACTATATTGCTAAAAAAAATCTTTTTAAGAATATTTACTATACGTTAACTCCTCTTGATTTTTGATGTATCTAATTATTTATATTGTGACACCCCTTGATAAAAATTCTTGCTCCGCCACTAACCTAAATGGCTCTAAAACAACTGTATAAAATAGAACTATAATTAATTTACTTCTCTGCTAAAACCCTAAATAGTGAAATGAAAAGAATACATTGCTTTCTTTTGTTATTGTTGGCGGTGTTGTTTTAATAATTTGAGAATTCGAAATAAAGAAAAAGTAGTGATCATATATATATAATAAAATTTTCTTTTGCAGGTGGTATTCAGGCACCTAACGAAATCAATGATCAAGCTATTACATCACGAATTGATGGTGGAAATGCGGAGATGCAGGATTAAATTAGTGAAATTCCTATTAGTATGATCACAGTGAGATAATAAAAACTTTATTAATGTGGCTTATAAGCAAGTGTCAAATTTTGGGATGAAGGATTAATTATCTTTAGGTAAGATTTGTGGGTCATTAAGGAAAAGGGTATACAGAATGATGGTAAATTGTTCGTTGAGATTATTTATTACAATGCATTTCTTATATATTGTGAACAAATTGGTGAATTTATATTTATATATCAAACTTTTACCATGTTTGCACATGTGGCCTTACACAATTACTTTTAAGCTTTTTCTTTTATGCTTAAAACTATTCCCTCTATGATTCCGTTTCATGCATTTACTAAATTAAGCTTGATATTAAGGATGTGTTTAATAGGAAGGATACTGTTATCTGTGATAATTAAGTCATGTTCTAGTATAAGGAATGATGCAAGTTATTTTCTAGGAAAATATTTTTGATCAACAGTAGAAAAATGAGCGAAAGTTAATTTCTTTACAACTATCTTAACTTTTAACTCTGTCTTACTTACTTCAATTAATACTTAGTATTATTTAACCCACTCGAATGTATATTCAACAGATAATGTGTCTCGTTAAAAACTTAACTAAAATAAAACCCAATGAAAAAAAATCTAGAAAAGGAAAAATAGTACACATATCTAAGAATACGCCTTTTGGTTGCCTCGTTAAAAACCTTGCAAGAAAAATCCAGTGGGACAAAACCTTGTAAGGGAAAAAGAGTATAACGCGTATTAACTCCCCCTGGTGAGAGTATTAATTCACATTCTTGAAGCATTTACATTCCAATCTTGTGCACCATCATCTAGTGATCGTTGGTAGAGATTTGATAAGCAAATCAACCATATTAACTTGAACGAATATATTGCACTTTGAAATCATCATTCTTGATAGATATGTAATATCTTCATAAATATCATAGAATGGCTCTTCAATATCTCTATGGAGGTATTCTCGCTATCACATCATCATGCTTATAGTTATAGCAAGATACATTTGTGCATAAATTATATTTGAGGATGTGGTACTTCAAGATCAAGATTGTATATGCTTCAAGCAATTTAAATCATTTGGGGATTGTCATATAAGTATAGTCAAATAAGCCATTTAAATAGACTTTAGATGCATATCAACTTTTCATGTCATGCTAGACATATAAGATAAATAAAAGTGATTGCACACACTATTGACTTTATACTTTCAAGTGTTTGAATTGTAGGTCCAAAACAACATGTCTTTCATATGAAATCAATTCTACTTGAAATTGTTTCTCTTGACTTAAGATCCTCATATATATTTAGCGGTATCATAGATGTCGTCGACGAATATTTTATACCGGTTTCAATATTTTTCATAAAGACATAACATAGAGATCTCTTCATTCATATTTTCAGGTACCTGAATCTCTCTTGAGATTTTATGAAGTGTTATGTCGTGTGATCTTCTAGATCACTTGCCTCCTTTAATATGATCATTTTGATAATTTGCTCATCTTCTTTATCAGGAAGTTTATTTGAAACCGATTTGTCTATACGCTTTAAGCGAACATAACTTTGTCCTTCTAGGACTTAATTTAATAGGAGCATTTGCAGTAAGAATATAGTTACTTTCTTTGAGTCAGCAAATGCGTCTGGCATGCTTTGCAATAAATTGCACATGAATTATCCTTATGAAATTCAAGTTCATATTTTATTCGAGGATCTAGATGTATAAATGATAATTCATTCCATGTAACTTTTTCTCAACTGTTGTATCTTGTCTCCCCTCATGTTAGAAAAACTAACTTGTTTCCTCAACTTTAAGAACTCATCTTTGTGCGTTATGGTGTTAATCAAAATATATACCTCACATCAATAATAATAAGATGGAATTATTTGGTTCCTAACCCTGAAACCACTTGTGATGGGAGAAAATAATATACTTTCGTATATACTGTATATCAAACTGATATAGATAACTTTGTTCTCATAAGCAATAGTTTAGCTATTAAGTGGAGGCACTCAATAAATTATTTTGCTAAACTAAGTGTGATGTAAACCAACTTATCAAGATGAACTATCTTGAGTAGAAAATCTGGAAATTATGCTCCAAATTAAAGTACTGAGCAAGTTAACTCGCAAATATCATGTTGCAGGTTAATAAATAATCGCACATGTAATCATTCATAGATGCATCTTATGTGGTATACATGGCGGGTGAATGAGCCCATATTCACCTTTGATATTTCCAGCATTCATGAGATTCAATCTCAATTTTAGTTGGTCAATTAATTAATGAGAACAAGCATTATAAGAGAATTCACAAAGAACTTTCTAGTTCTTTAATATTTACCCATGTGACTTCTCTTTTATTTTTGCACATCATACTTAAATTGATATGGGTAAACTAATTATGTCAACTTAATAAATTATCATTATTGATAAACTTCAGATTTACACCATGATGTGTGTAATTATCAATAAACTTCAAGTTTATTATGATATGAATTTTTATATCAATAGACATCCACTTTATTGTGATATTCTTTTGTTTATGTAGTACAAATTGGAGAATAAAGCGGGTAACTTTTCACATACATATTACCCCGCCACAAGATGTAGTAATATGTAAATTTTTCCTTTATTTATAGTCACAATATATATAATCAAACACTTTCGTGTATACTTTGGAAACGGAATAGGTTTCTTTGAGACTTTCTACAACACAATATGTTGTAATCAATTGTGTTTCTCCAAAATAGTGATAATTGGCTCTTCCAGAGCTCTCAATTAATTTGGTACTACCACATATTCATCAATATCCATATGGTGAATATCTCTTTTAAAGAGAAAGTCATACCATTATGGTCATGGTCAAAATTATATGCAAGATATGTTTCTTGCATTACTTTGTCTTTTAATAATCACAACGTCAAAATATTTTGGCGTACAATAGGTACGTGACCAATGACCATTCATGCCATAATAATGTCATTATTTTCATATATCATCTCAAACCCCCTTTTTAGAGGTGATTGCGATATATTCACTACCACTAGCGTGTTCATATTCTTTGAAGAATGAATATGTATACATAAATCATATGTAGTCGCATTCACATCATGAATGGACCATAATCATTCATATGTGCTTTACAAAATCTCATATCAAATCGATGACAGATATTATTTTCACATAGTGAATGATTATCTTGAGAATACTTATTGTTTTCATTACCACAATGATGACGATATATTTCGTCTATTGTCACCTTCATATCCATTGATACATTCATTGTAATAATTTTATTTTCTTTCATACTTATCACATACTGCTATCACATTCTCTCACGGGAATGAGAATGGAGCAAATTCAATGGGACGGATTTTCAATTCTTTGCCCACAATCATACATGAATTTTATCATGGCGAGGCATAGAAATTTCACCACTTCAGGTGGTTAAATTTCTTACAAACTCCATTAGAGTTAAAATCAAACTTTGTTGTCTTTGCTTGTATTTAAAATCAAAGTATTGAATAAAAGAGAAAAATACGGTAAAATACTTACCTTAAATCCAGAATTTAATCATGAAGGAAGTTCATGGAATAATTGACAATCATTATGCTCAATCCCAAAGCTTCTACTCAATTGGTTAGAGTGTCGTGCTAATAACGTGTTATAAACAATAAAAGAAGGAGAATAGTATTGCAGAGAAACGTAGGGAGATAGAATTATTATTGATTTTGGGATGAATTACAATGGAATAGAACCTTTTATTTATAGGGAGATGGTGACTTAGTCACCAAGCAACGAACCCTAAAATCTCTTTAAATATAAACATTCACCATAAATACAATTTTATTTATAACAACGCCAAACTTACTTACATCAGTTAATACTTAGACATTATTACTAATATCTAGTACTCGATAGCTTCATCACAACTCTTCGATTTGTTGATATTATTATAAAAGAGTTCACTCATTTAGTCCCAAATACCCAAAACATTTTCCTAAAATATATTTTTATGGGAAACATTCATTAGGAAAATACTTCATACTAAACACATGTGCCCTAAGTACTAGAAATCTTTTTTCTTTTAATTACAAAAGGTGATTAAAGTTGACTTTCATGATAAGTGTGTTTGCTTTAATTAGTGTGCGCAGAATAGGGGAGAAATAAAAGATATAATTACGATTTTTCTATGTCTAACAAAGTGGCAAAGAGGTTCCGCATCATACTACAAACTTGATCAAACTACTGAAATCTTCAAAAGAACCAAAAAGTGGAAGGGTTTTTGAACAAGAACTCAACGATCATAAAAAATATAAGAGAGTTAAAGAGACAACAAGGGAAATATAATTGTGAAAGAATTAGAACACCTAATTCAAAACCTTAATTAAGATATTAGATGCGTGGCTAAAGATTTTATAAATACTTTTGGAAACATTTAGAACTAATAAGTGACAAGTGTACATTTTCCATCTATTAGACATAAGGACATATATCACGAATTTTCCAAGAAATGAGTTTTTTTGTTCGCAAATTATAATAAAGATAAAATAAAACTATTTTTAAACATAGATGGGTAAATCTAGCGCTTTTCCCTTTTAATAAGAATAATGTTTGTCTGCAAATTAATGATCATTTTTTTTCATTTACCCGTAGAAGATGAATAGAAAGGATAATAGTTGAAAGTAATCAATATAACCACTGAGAGAGAAGCTAGAGCTTCTACATCATCATCACATATCCTTTCCTCCATCCCCCCAAACCTCTAGATTTAACAAACAAAACCACCACAAACGATCTGCATGCAAGTGGATGACATAAGTATTGATTTGCCTATGCCTACCACAGTGGCGAAGTTAGAAATTTCTTTAAGGGTGTTCAAATTTAAAAAAAGTAAAAAAAATTTACGACAAAGGGTGTTTCAGTATATGTTATATACCTCTAAAACGCAATATTTTATCTCTGTACACAGTATAATTTTTTGACGAAGGGTGATCAGTTCCTTACAAGCATGTGGCTTCGCTACTGCCTACCACTCTCACTCCTTCTCTACAAAATAGCTCCATCGTAAATCTAAATAGGAAGAATGCCAAGAATCCCTCTATCCCTAATGAGACGTCTCCATCTTATTCAAGTCTTACACCACCAAATGGACAACCTTCCTCTCCCACTGCCCAACTCCCTTCACTACTACACATCCCCACCTCCTCTACCAAATCACCAACCCCAATCTTGGCTGAAGATGGGGCTCATGGGCTATGCAATCTCCTTCAACATGATGATCAATGGCCAAGAAACCGTGCTAATCAAACAAAATCCCTAGTAACTAGCACAAATAGTATTAGAGGGGAGGCATTTATCCATGAGCAACTACGTAAACCAAATACGGATCAATCAGATCCTACAAAATCTAGCTCCAAACATCAACCCCAACCTAATCCAGGAAATGCATGCACACTGGAACCTCCCCCCTCACTTTCATGATCATAACCATGCAGCAGCACTACTACTACCACTACCCAATCTCCCATTCTTCCCACCAGAGGAACAGTCCACCCTGAATCCTATCTTCATGCCATGGGAAATCCAACCTCGTTAGAATCCGGCACCTCCACCAGAGTGCACCAGCTCCAATAGAGGATAATGCATCACCAACGAAGTCCTACAAGCACCAAATCAAAATGTCGAGTCAGAGGTAATAGAACTACACCACAACGAATTAACAGTAGAATTTGCAAGTCTAGGAGAAGTAAAAGTCTTACTGTTCAGGAAAATGTAGGAGAAGTTCGTCTTCAGTTGTCCAATGGCACCGTACAAGTGCTCCGTGGATATCAGACCTCCCCAAGACCCCACAGTAGTGAACCATGCAGTAATTCTAGTGCCGTGTCTCAGGAGAACCTCACGTACCTCTCCGGAGGAGGGGAGGAGCAATATCAACCAGCCTCAGAATCCACTAACAAATAGTCTTACAAGAATAATTCTGTGGAATGTACGAGGGGCTAACAACGATACCTTTCATAGGCATTTTCGAGATTTTAAAGATACTCACAGACCATGTGTTGTTGCCATGCTTGAAATAAGAATGACCTCCCATACTACTCTTCTAAATGATCATGACTTCACCAATATGATCGAGATTCCTGCGGAGGGTCAAGCGGGAGGGATGGTTAATTATTGGAATATCAACACTGTTAATGTCCACAATTTCACTAGAAGGGACCAAGCTATTCATGCAATAATTGAGTTAATCTCTACTCGAAAAATATGGCTTTTTAGTTCCATTTACGCTAGTACTTGCACTTATTACAAACTATTTTTGCAGTATTAAATATATTGGGAAACGAGCCATGGCTAGTAGAGGGAGATTTCAATGATGTAATTGACTTATCAAATAAACTAGGAGGAAACCGAGTTAATAGAAACCACTCTAAATATCTTAGGAATTGTATTAATAAATGCGGCCTAATTTATCTAGGGTTCAAAGATTGTAAATTTACTCGGACTAACCGCAGAAAGAAATAATAAAGGTTTAATAATGGAAAGACTTGATAAAGTCCTAGCAAACAAGCAATGACTTGATATCTTCCCTAAGTGCTCGATTATTCACCTTCCAAAAACTTACTCGGACCATAATCCCTTATTGGTAAAATTAATCCCTAAAAATGTAGCTCGCCATAAGCATCCATTTAGATTGGAAACTTTTTGGTGTAGGCACCCGGACTTCCAAAATATTGTTAAAAACATTGGGAAGGAAAGGTATTGATATGCTAGTGAAAGCATACTACTATTAATAAAAGTAAACATAGTAGTAGTAATAATAATAATAATAATAATAATAATAATAATAACCCAAAGCAATCATTTTGGCTAACTCCTCATGATCCTTCATTTTATCATATTTCAAAAGTCCTCCAGTAGTAGGGTTTAAAGTTGCTTGATTTTACTCTAAATCAGGGCCCCATTCTATAGGATGCTCAATTCTCATATGTCTACTAAGTGTATCAGCTCCCCCTAATTTTCCTCGAGTCTTATGTTTAAAATCATCATTACAAAATCTGCATTTAACTCTATCAGTACCTACTGTTTCATAAAAAAAAATACCAAACATTACTTTTTTTTCTACGATTAGTAGTCGGGGCCACAAATGGTCTACTATTAGCACTACGACCACCACCCCTACTATCAACTCCAATACTACTAGGTGTAAGTGGTGTCTCATCTTTAATTTCTAATTTATTATCTTCTATACTGAAATCTTCCTGTAATTGTTCATAATCTATATTATTATCAGGTAATGTTTTAGAAACATGTGTAGAATTGAGTTAATCTCTACTCGAAAAATATGGCTTTTTAGTTCCATTTACGCTAGTACTTGCACTTATTACAAACTATTTTTGCAGTATTAAATATATTGGGAAAATTTAACTACTAGCAAAAAATTAAATATGCAAATAAAATTGTAAATAAGAGAAAGAGTTGGAGGGAGTGCACCTAATTTGGCAATATATTGAACAATTGATGATTTTACAACTCCAATGTTACCACGAAAAAATGTCAATTGCTCAAAGTTTGAAGTTCAATTGTTCAAACTTCAAATAATAAATAATACGATAAATTAAATTCCAAAAAAAATGAGAGCCAAATACTTGATTTCACTTTAGGTGAAGAATGAGAGAATGATAATTGAGAATATGAGTTTGAGAAATGAGAGATGAGTGAAGAAATGAAGAAGAGAGGGTGTATCTATAATTTTTCAAATGACTAAATTAGTAATTATAAAAATTGCTATTATTAAATGTAAAAAATTGCTCAAAGAAGGGATATTTGTGCAGTCCAGCCGTTGGGCAACGGCCAAAAGGCAGGTGACTGTTGCCAGCGGTCATAAAACGATTAAAAAATATAAAAAAAATAGAAATCTAGCTATTAAACCAGTCCAGACCGGTCTGGGCCGTGCCGGTTAACCGGTTCAATAGTATTTTGTTGATCGAGTTTGACTGGTCCGGTTAACCGAATCTAGACGGGGTGAACAGACCAACCCCTAACCCAGCCCACTCGACCCCCTAAATACTTTTCTGAATGTTAATCGATTTGGGTCGGTCCAGAAATGGGTCAACTCGACCCGTTTGACAGCCTTATGTATGGTTGAAAGACCATCACATATGCTTTGAACTCTTTCAGATATTCATCAAGCCTTTTGGTTCCTAGCTTGATATGATGCAGTTGTTGCTTAAGTTGAAATTCCCTATCATTGGTTGCCTGTAGGTATGCTTCCTCCAGGCATTTCCATATTTCTTTGGCAGTTGAACATCCCATAATGAGATACACGCTTTCCTCAATCATTTTAGCGGAGATATCCAACTCCTCAGGAGCATATCTATTTCCTCCCGGTCAGTGTTGTCATCACCTTTGTCGACAGCCTTACCAGCACCAGCAAAAGTAGATGAACTACTTGTGTCTGGCTTGTCACCTTTACTATATGAATCAGCTGGAGTGTTGTTATGGCCATGTTTGATCTGGCCTTTGGTGTGGGTAGCATAGCTTCAAAAAGCTCTAATACCCTCTAGAGAATCAAAAGATTGAGAAGGAATTATATTTAGTAATCGTGTGTTTTCACATGTCTTACAAAGCCACAAGTGATTGTATTTATACAAATCACAAAAAAAAATTCGAAAAACAAGGCTAAGTATGCTATCTGATAGCTTCTACAAATGACTCAGAGTTCTACTACATGTATAACTATTATATTTTAGAAACTATATAAAATATATTAGTATAAGTTAAAATATCAAAATAATTCAAAATATTTAAAAGGTATGAACAATTAATGATCAAAGAAAATTCATTTGACTTTCAAAATATAGTAACTCCATCAAAGGAACAAGAGTAGTATTTAATATAGTTGTCAATATGAGTGGGGCGGGGCTAGCCTAGCCCAATCCACATGAGCTTGACTAATCGAGAGGCTTGGCTCGGATAGCCCACCATTTTAATGTGCATTATAATAGTCAGTTCACCCAAGCCTTATGTAGGCTGCGGGCGGAGCCAGCACATCATTTTTTTAAATATAATTATATATATATTTTAAGTTCTAGCCTAAAAAAAGATAAATATCTAAACTTTAAAAAAATCTTATTGAAAAAATTTCACAGAACTTAATAACTTTTTATATTATTTCAATATATCACAATAAATAATAAAAATGTAAAAGACAAGACTATATTTCATTAACTAAAAGTCAAAAGTCAAAACAGAAACTGAAGAGAACGTCCATGATGCTTATGGGATATCCAACACACACATCATCTTCAACAAACACATTTGAATCCTCTTGTGAGAAGTTTGGTTTAACATCTTTACTTTCATCTACATTTACAATTAGTATGCAATATTAATTTGTTATTATTAAGAATAATTAAAATTTTAAAATTAATTAATATTTTAAAATATTGATCTTTTAATATGATGAGCTTAATAAATTTTAGGTTTGGGATACTCTTCTTGTTATTTTTTATGTCATATACGTTTTATATTTTATATATTTTAAATACGTATTTTTATTAGGTTCACGGGTCGGCCCAACCCAGCCTCAATCAAGCCTCACGAGCCACAAACTTATTCGGGCCGGACTTAAAAGCCTTGTTTTTGAATGGGATCCAAAAATCCTAGTCCAACCTTGCTAAATTACCAGATGGGCTGGCCCGGCCCAACGGGCCAAGGCCATATTGACAGCTTTAGTGTATAAGGGCCATTTAAGGAATATGCTATCTAGGTGTTGTGATGTATGGCGGCTCTATTTTAGATTCTTTCTCTAATTTTAAGTGGACATGAATGCATGTTGCTCTACTTGAACCCTAATTTATAATGGACTTTTCTTTATTTATTAAAAGCCATTACTTAGAGAAAAGTTTCCGAGGTGTTTGGCTTGACTCCTACCATGCATATAGAAGAAAAAGATGACAAGGGCGCAATATACCTGACATTCCATATACACAAGACTGTAGTTGAAACAACCATTCAACGATTAACAAAACTCTTTTGAGTATATACTTTTGTCTGGGATAACCAAAATGTTATGAGAAAGTCATGCAAGATACTCATAAAGTTTAATATGTAGAAGTCATAGAAGATAAGATGAAGTCACTCCATGAGAATGTCATATATAAGTTAGTGCAATAACCGAAAGATAAGAGAACTTTATCAAACAAATGAATTTTCAAAGTAAAGCAAGATCAACATACCTTTGTGCTTAGGTACAAGATGATGTCAGTTATTAAACATTTTGGCCAGAAGAATGGAGTTGGCCTTGATACAATTTTCTTCCCGGTTGTGAAGATGTTTCTATTCGTATGGTTCTAGACTTACATGCAAGTCTAGATTTAGAGTTTTGCATATGGATTAATTCTGCAAGAAATCGGCAGGCAGTCAATAGTTCATTTACTTGAGATACATTTAGCTCCTTGGCTGGACGGGGAGTTTATTATCCATGTTGTTCAATCAAAGACTTAATGGTCTAATCCTATTCTTTTTTATTTTTATTCCTATTTTGAATTGGATTTATTTTTTTCCTGGTTGGAAATAGTTTTCCCTTTAATAGAAAGCACCACTTATTATATATAACTAGAATAACTTTGAAGAATTATTCTGGGATCATTGATATTAGTGTTTGAAAGACGTTAGGACATAAGTGAGGATTTAGAGAGCGGACACTTTTTTTTTAAAAAAAAGAGAAAAATCTTTCTTTGCTCGAGAATTTTCTGTGCATACAGGCCTTCCTCAAATTGCAATTTCACTTCGTTCATTGTTGGATCGGACTGAAATTTTAACCGAGTGTTTTTAACATCTCGGTCTTCGATGTAAACAGTGGAGATTGAATTTGGAGGCTTTTAGCTTCAGATTTCGGCTGTGAACAGTTGCTTCATTTTTGGGTGATTTCTCTCCTTTTTTTAATTTGTTTCTTGTTGCTATTGTTGCTTCATATATGGTACTTATTGTGTAGCTAATTTTGACAATATTTGTAACTCTCTTATTGTTATAGTGGAGATTTTTGGATCTTTGTGATCCTGTGATTTTTACTTTTAGTTTGAAGGGTTTTCTATAATAAAATTTTGGTGAAATGGCTTCGTGGCCACTTAAACTTGTATGAGATTTTAAAGCCGATATATAAACTTTGGATATTCTCATTTAAACACTCAAACTCGCTTATTTGATAACTAATAAATCTATTTGACCGTTGATCCTGCACATGTGGCCGTGACAGAGGTGATATGGACAAAGTGTATTTAATTCACGTAAATTAAGCGCGTCATGACAATAATTTTAACTAAAAAAAATTACACAAAAAGAAAAAGAAAATGAGCCCCCCCCCCTTCCCCCTCCAAAATCATTAATACCCTTATTCCCTCCCCTTTCTGTGTCTTTTTCGTTTTCTCTATCGTGGTCAGCCCTCCTCCTCCCACCCTCCTTTTCTTCCTCCCCCACTCTAAACTTTCCCACTTCACTTCTTTATGTTCCATACCCAAGCAACAATTGTGAAAAACAAAGAAAAGTAATAACTTTTGTTAAAAAAAAATTGTCAATCTCTCACACTATTTTTCTTTTTCCTTTTTGTATCCATCTCAAACTGGAAGGCAGATAGGAGAAAAGAGAAAGACCATAAAAATTGATGAATTTTGGATGAAAAATTTAACTTACACAGTTCTACTTTTACTCTTGTTTGGATTTCAACATTCGTGTCTTTTCTTGACATATACAGCTTAGAGACTTTTTTTGCCCTGATATAATTTTAGTAGGTGGTCCATCGACTCTTTGAGTTGGGATATGAATTTTGTTAGAAGTGAAAGATAGAATGGATTTTATCATGGTTGATTGTTGAAATTTTTTGTTGATTTGCTAGAAAAAATCGTGTCATATTTCAATTTGAGAATATTTTTCTGGTTAGTTCTAAGGGAGTGGAAGTCCTAAGCAGCTGCAATATTTTATTAGGCAAGAACGAGCAATGGGAGAAGCTCAGGAGGTGGTTTTATGGCTCACGTAAGATCTTGCAACAGGGAAGAAGGAAGGAGTTCTTGGGGTACAAAATTTTATGTAGAAAAATTTTATGTAGAAAAACTTAATTTGATAAAAAACAAAAGTGGGACTGTGGGACCTTGAAAATACATCTGGCCACAAATATGAAAGAATAGAAGATGTGGCTTATAAAATATTTAATAAAATTCATGTCAGCAGCGATTGAACAACACACACCATGGCAAGTGTTTATTAGTAGATATTTATTTCAAGTAGAGATGTTCAAATGGGAAAATTCAAAATTTATATATCGGCTTTAAAATCTCGTACAAGTTTAAGCGACCAGGAAGCCATTTCGCCTAAAATTTAATGTTCTTTATTATTTTTATTTTCGAATTTGCCTCTTTCTCGACATAACAAGAACTTGGGTTACTCTAACTACTTAATTAGCCAAGATATTATGTATTTAGGATTCACCACCTTATAAGAGCTAGGGATTGACCTACTCAATATCAATAGAAGATACCCACGGGTTACTTCCTTTCTACACAGGAACGGAACGAGTCTCGAATAATCTTTAAGGCTTACCAACAAAGGCAAATCCAAAATCTAACGACAATGGTTCAAATGAGTGGAATTTTACTGTATGAATGCTCTCCTTTTTGAATATATGTGTGAAGTTATTGAACCGAAAGCAATGAATTTAGTAGGCACTGCATTCGCCTGTGCGTACCAATACATTGTTTCTCTCTCAATTTATAGGGCGTATTTTTCTTTTTAGTTTGTCAAAAAAAAAATCATATTTCTCTATTTAGAAATAATTCAATTTTAAAATACTCATTTTTTTCTTAATAAGATGATTAAAGCCAAACAAATATCTAAGACTTATTTTAGACTACAAGATTCAAACATTTTTCTTTCTTTCTTGAATTTGTGTCAATTCAAATTGTGCCACATAAATTGGGACGAAGAGAGTGCTAATTTCCAATTGTTATTTTCGATTATTTGGTATACTTAGGTGGGGAACTGGAGAACATCATACTTTATCAGGGGGAAAAACTTACACGCACCCGGATGTTTACATCCAATATAATTAATCTAATTATCTAACCATAGAAGACAACTAAGATCTAAGAACCATATAATTTTAAATTAAAAAAAATGAAAAAGAAAGAAATAACAACGTAAAAGGAGTAAGGTCTAAGAGTCCTTCTTTCTTCATTCTTTGAGTATTCTGAAACAATAGCCTACTAATTCAGATTAAGAGCCATAACATAAAGAAATTTTACTTAAGCTTTTATATTTTCTACTTTTAAATGGCAAGAATCTTTCAAAAATAATGATGGTGTTTTGCTCGATTTAAATTGAATTTACCTTTACAATAATAGTTACAGGAAAGTAATGCAAACTATTTTGCCAAGAACTCAACCATAAGTTTATATTGTGAGAGACAAATTTTACATGTAAGCATATATCCCCTCCCTTACATTAAAACAGACGGATACAGGCCACGCCCGTCCGCCCCGAAGCAAGAATTGTCTAAAGTCGGCCACAACAATCAATCAAATAAAAAAAAGAGGGAAAGAATAAAAAATAGCCATACACGGCAACAATTAAAGAAGATACAATCAACTAATCATCAATTAACTAGGGATTGCCAATACCGCCATTCGCTCCAGTCCCATCATCGCTAACCTGCGCCGCTCCGTCGCCAGTTCCGCCCCAGCCGGCCTCCGCTGCGCCCCCATCATTCCCAGCCTCGGCCATGCTCCCGCCAGGGACATCGTCGTTATCGGGTGTCGCGGCGTCAAAGCCGCATTCCTCATGGGCCTCTAGTGCCCTCTAGCGCGCCCCCTCGAAGGTATCTTCGGAGATCATACCGCCACGAGATGTTTATATATGTCCCGTTGAGCCTCGGCGTAAACCCAAGCTTCGCAGGAGCTACCCATGCACGCGGACTGTTCCTGGATGCGCCGGTTCTCCTCCTCAAGGAGTGTAATTTGCCCCACGGCATCCTGAGCTTTCTGCTCCAATACCCTAATCCGCTCTTCGAGGCCACTCTCCCTGAAAGAGGCGGCGGCCCTCACCAACGACAGTTGGGAATCAGTGGCACGGATGATCCCTTCAAGTTCGTCGTCCGGGCAGAAGCCTCAGCTAGCTCACCTTAAGTCGGCCGATTCTCCACAGCAGCAACTTTCCCGCTCCACTTCGAGGTAACCGCCGTCACCTTGGCCAAGCACTGACGCTCGCTCTCCAAAGATGCCCTCCTCGCGGCCTCCAGCTCATTGTTCGCCTGGCGCAGCCGCCCCTCCAGGGTCTCAATACGTCCGAGCGCTTGGTCCCTCTGCAACTCCGCCCGCGCTAACTCCCCGACCAACTCTCGATTACGGGGATCATCCCTCAAGCGCTCCTCAAGCTCCCTGCATTGGAGCCGTAAGTGGTGATACCTCTCGAGAATGCGGAGAAGGACCCCGGTTCAAACATTGGTCCGACGCAGGCACTCTACCTGCAACAAAAACGCCTGCGAAACAAAGAAATATATAGAAGAATCAGAGACAGAAATTTGGGAAGACGCAAATTTCGAGCGAGTAATCAGTCCGGAACGCATACCTTCACGTCCAGCGACGCTACTTCATTCATTATGCCGAAATCCGTCACCTCTCTCAGCGACTGATTCTCCACGGAAGAACATAGCTGCCCCAACAGCGGCAACATGGAAGACTCCCTCAACAATAAATTCTCATCCGCGGGAATCTCAATCACCCGCGGCCTCCCGTCTGGATGAACAGTCGCGTTCGTGATCCCATCACGAAACATACGAACATCCTCAGAATCCAAGTCAGAACCAGACGGAGACACCTCTCCCGTCGCCGCCACCCCCGTCGATGGGGTGCTGGAATCTCCAAGATCCACGACTACTCGATAAGGCTCACCCGCCTTAAACCTATGGGTAGAAGACTGAGCGGTAGGGGCGACGCTCCCTTCTCGCTCATCACGAGCTTGAAGATCATTTGGCCCGCCCATTGGAGCGCGCGCCATTTTGAAAATCTCCCTCGCCTCGGAAAGAGGCAGAGGGTCCACGGTTACCATCTCATCAGCAACTGGCCGTGCCACTGAAGGGGCCGGAGGTGGAAGGATCCGCCGCCTTACAAAGGGTCTCTCCTCTTCGTCTCGAGAAGGCGACTCTCTCGGGAGCGTAATACTCCTGACATGCCCCCGCCGTCAAGCAGAGGGTGAGCGGGAGATGGCGCATCTACAGAGTCGAAGGAAACGACCCTGGGAACCCGAGCGGCCGCCGCCGGAGTAATAAACCTGGAAATCTCCCCAGGACGCTAGAATACAGGTTGAGGAGCCCTGCCGCGGTATACCCGCCCTATAAATATAGAAAATGGGTCAGCATCAAGTCGTGGCAACAACCAAAAGTCAAACATGTCCCAATAAAGCAAAACGACTTACCTACAACCAAACCTTGGCCGTACCTCCTCGAGAAGGACACCCAAGAGCGAATCCCCTTCGGTACGCGGGAGGATAACTTCCAACCACCCACGCAGACCAGTGAATAAAGGCAGGGGCAACCTGTCAGCTGCAGAAACAACAAAATAACAACCAGTCAAAAGAGAAAACAAAAAAAAGAGCGCAAGTTCAATCCCTCCACAAAAAAAAACAAAGAAGGACTTACGGCCGTGATTCCAGGTCTCTGGAAACCCTGGGGAAGACGCCACCAGATGACCGGTCCTGACGTAGAAAAACTGTTCAAATTGATGAGGTTCGACCTCGTCGTCCAAAGCCGTCACCAGTCCCTGCCACCCGCGCGGGACCATCCGGATCATGATCCCCTGGACCCGCTGAGGGGCAAAGAGAGCAAGGATGTGTTGCAGTGTGACCATCCGGCCGGCCAGCTCCGAGAACTTCAGCAGCATGGCCAAGAGCTTGTATACGGACGGGGTGAGCTGCCCCGGGCAAACACTGTAGTACCGGCAGAAGTCAACTACCAGATTAGGAAGAGGCATTCTAAACCCCACCCTGAGGGGGTAAGAGTAAAACACGCAATACCCGACACGGTCGGTGTTCATTCCTCCGGCCGGGCTAGCACAATATCGGCATGAGAAGGGATGAGCCCTTGTTCACGTAATTGGGTCATAGCCACTTCCCCCGTTAACGGGGTTTCATCCACTGGGTCATCTCCTCCGTCCGCGGTGAAGTCCACCGCCAAGTTTCCCATTGCCGGGAGAATCTCATCTACTATGGGATTCTCTCAGCATCATTCCGACCGTCGTCCGCGAGCACCGTAGACACTCCTTCGATCACCGGAGGACTAACCGGTGCCAATATCGGGAGACCGTCACGAGAAGAAGAGCCATCCATTCAGATCACAAGAAAGGCTAGAGGAAAAACGGAGAAGATGACTGAGAATGGGCAACGATTATGCCGCAGAAAAATCAGGATTCTTTGGGAATTTGTTAGAGAGAGAGAGACAATCAGTAAATCAAAGAGTGTTGAATGTCGGACATGCCAGGCTCTCTTATAGGTAAAATCGAATCAAACCTCGGGAAACCGACATGCGCCATTTAATGTGAATCCCAACCGTCAGAAACGGTTCGATTTTCATCAAAATCGTCGCCACCACGATCGAAATCAGAAAGTATGCGCCGAAATATAAGCCGCCGCTTCGAATACCCCGAATGTGATGACGTCTTATCGGCCGATCAGACCCTGCGTCCTAAAGCTCGCATGGACGAGAATGTATTCGGGCTTACGACCACGGCGTGCCGTCAACCATCCGATGCCACAAACGATCAGGGATCACCTTCCCTCTGTAAAAAGAAAGGACTGATGAGGAGACGCCCTAAGAGGCTATCGTCCCCTCGACCGGGAAGAGACGCCTTTCGAGTTATCATATCCGCTTATCCCGGCCCGTCTCGACGTAACCACGATAAGCGGAGGAACTATCTGTATGAGCTACAATTCGTCCTTATAATAATCAGAATGAATTAATCACCCCTCTCTGCCCAAGTTTACATAGCAAGTGTCGAGGCCTCCCTCGACTAGTGTGAACGCCACAAGTGGCGAGGCCGCCCTCGACCACATGATATTGTCCGTATCCGCTTAAAGGTTTTGGTCGGGGCCGACGCTTTGCGGGTACGCCCGCAATAATCTCCTGACACGGACCCGATCTCCAAGAAAAGTCAAATGGTATAACTAAGATCTATAAATACCGAGGTAATCATCAAAAAGGGGGTTCGACTCTCTCCCCAATGGGGCTCTAGAAAATACAAAGTATAATAGAGAGTGAGAACCCACTATCAAAGACACAGAACAATAGTAGATCTATTAAAACATGATTGTAAGGATCTGAACCTCTTCATGGAGAGGCAGATTAACCCATTATCATGAATAAAGATCACTAAATACCTTCTATTACTTCTACACATGTTCCCGTTATCTTTTCCTTTATTGAATTTCAGATATGTTACGACCTGCTATGATTGGCCCTTCATTTTTAATAATTATTTTTAGATAAAAGCTAAAATATGTTTGTATAACTAATTATACATACAACAAGTAGAAGGGAAAAAAAATTATGTCGGTAATGGTGTAATGGCCGATGATGGCCTTGGTGGCACAAAAACAAAAATGTACCGTTGATTTGATGTTATTGTTAGCTTAATGAAGATGTGAAAATATTGAGTATATATTTTAGTAGAATATTATTATATTTAATATATCTCAAAATTAGTTAACTATAGTTAAATACTAATAATTCTAGTTAAACAAAGTGACATGTGTTGATTGTTTAATGGCCGGTGTATACACCGGGAGTGGGTAAGTTTTTTCCCTTTACCCGGTCATCTCGTCGGTTGAGAAGGTACATTCCCATTCTCCATCATTTGAGAAGCATAAGCAAAAAAGTCTAGGTGTGTGCACATTACGAGCGGCGGATTCTGCCGGTTGAATGTGGGTTCCCGTGAACCCAGTAACTTTTGCATATACCATTATGTATTAAAATCCATAAAATATTCATAAATATTTGAATGTGAACCCAGTTATTTATTGTATATTTACTTAAGGTCGTTTAGGAACCCATAAACTTTAAATCCTAGATCTGCCTCGTCGCGTTACAGTGAGTCTAAACTATGATAGGGATGACTCCTCCATTTAAATCAATCATAAGCTTTACGAAAATTATTCTAAAGTTATCACTGATACTGATTAATTGCTTGTTGTTTATGTTGCCTAAAGCTAAAGTGAATCAAGTTCTCTCTTTTGTCTCCAACCAAATGCTAAAACAATTTATTTATGAAGCTATATTTTGTCTAAGCCTGAGATGATATTAGCTATCTAAAATGTTGAAATCACTAATTGAAAGCTAGCAGTAAGAATGTGTATACACTTTTACCTCATATTATAGCACAGTAAAGTAATAGCTACTTGCAACTACATTGTTGGATAAGTAGTTCTACATTGAACTATCTGTAGCTAATGGCAATCGTCTCCGGCTTCTCATTAGGAAAAGCTACTACATTACTGAGACATATTTCGTCCCACAATATCATATCTATACAATACTATAGCTATATTTTCCTAAGAACCTAACTGTTGCTGCTGTTGTTTGTGTTGTTTCTGATAATGTTTCATCAATAGTTGAGCATATAGTAGCTCATTCCAAGTGTCCGGTACACCAGGAAGGCACCAATGGCTGCAATCTTGGTACCTTATCGTCGTCCTCCTCTCCTCATCTGTCATGTTTGGCTTCCTGTATATCGATGGATGTCCATCCTTGCGGAAATCTGACATTATGGTAACATTCAAATAGTATACTGGTGTTTTCATCCACCTTATCACATCCTCTAACATTCCCATTATTTGAGGATACAGAGAAGATGACAAATCTTTCTCATCCTTAAGTGGCTCTGTATCACTATCACATTTTCCACCAGCATACCACTCACCTCCACTGCCAAAAAACACAAACACCAAAAGAAAACTTGATCACTTCTGTAATATTTTTCCTTGAATGTTTTGATAACTGAGGAATCTACGAAGGTCAGTTGGTGCACGATTTGGTGGATAAAAGTTTGTCCCTCTATTATTTTCCACTTAATTATTAGGCTTTTGGTCCGTACGTGCCAACACATGACGTGTGTCTAATCCATACATCACATGGTTGCACTATTACTAGTGAACCAAAGTCTTGGGGGCTTTTCTTTAATACTAGAAGGTAAAATAAGGACATCTTTGAGTTACCTGAAATGAGAGACTGAATAGCCTCTAAAGAAAACGTCGGTCTTCATAGGATCTACATTAGTCTCAATCCATCTTGCCCATGTTGTCATTGCCTTGCGAAACGCCTCAACAACGTTTAATTCACCATAAACATGACTACCTTCTTGATAGTAACCCTTCCTAAAAGTTTGTCCATACATAGTAAATTAGCTTTCAAGAATGAAAATCGAAATAAATATCCTGATCTATTTCCTTCTGCAAAAAAGATGCAGAAAAACATGATCGAATGTGGAAATGGACGGAGAAATATTACCCTTCGGATGTTTTCTCATGAGTCCACCAATGCCCTGTGTTAAAGACAAGGATATCAGCTCCTTTATATTTGTCACATGACCTTTCTACCAGATCTAATCTGAGTGTTTCTTTAGTTGATCCATTTCCATCTGGCATTTCCCATTCTTGAACCAGAAAAGTCGAACGTACAAACTCCACAGAACAATTATAGTCCTGCATTCAACAATGGATCAGCACATTGTTTCAAGGAATTAATGAAACTAAATTGGTATCTAACTATGTAGTGTTTCATTTTCCTTTTTATCAAAACCTTTGTCAACTTTATAGTGAAACAACAAGGACCAAGGAAAACTTTGGACATATAATGTTAGAGCAATTCATATCTTTTACAGATCATTGCACCATTTGGAAGGGGAGCCATGGAGAAACGGTAAAGTTGTCTCTGTGTGACATATGGAGCACGGGTTCGAGCTGTGGAATCGGTCACTGATCTTGTAGCAGGTAGGCTGCCTACATCACACCCTCTTGGGGTGCGGCCCTTCCCCGGATCAAACACGGGATGCTTCGTGCACTCGGCTGCCATTTTACTTTCTCAATCCAGCAATTTAGCTTCACCACGTTACCTTCATCTTCATTGATCTATTAGACTGTTAATATCCAAAACTTTTGCTTCCGACGCGATGCAGATGCACCATCTAGAACAGATAAATCCTTAACCTCCTACTCTCTTCTCCTCCTGTCCTTTCACCTCCTTTTACTAAGATGCAACAACACTTTGTTCAATAATCCGACGTTAATGTAGATGAAAAAGACAAGTGAAATGAAGAAACATACCGCGAATATAAAAGAATAAGCACCCTCTTTCTTGAAATCTTCTCTTCCAGATACCTCAAATACTCTGCTCTTGTCTTCAACAGAATTTCTGAGTAGACAGACCATTGATTCCCACATATTCCTGTTCAGAGAATCGCCAACATAGACTAATCGCTTTCCTCTCAAAAGTTCCAACATTTCTTTAGCATTCAACCTGAAAAAGCAAAGTAATATTATTTCACAAAATGAACATTCTAAGAATTAAGCCAAGCAATTGCATAAAAAAGAAGGTCGGTGCATTAAGCTCCTATAATGCACCGAGTCTGAAAAGGGCCAAAGCACATTAGGTTTCTACTTCTTAAACCTGTGACCTCTTAGTCACGTGGTCGTAACATTTACCTTACACCAAGTCTCTCCTTCAAGCTTAACAATGCATTAAAAAATAGGGGAGGCTCAATGAACTAAGCTTTTCCTACGAGCAAGGTCCAAAAAGGGTCGAACAACATTAGATCTATTGTACACAGTCTTATCTTGATTTATGCTAGAAACGGTTTCCTCAACCTAAACCAAGGTATAACCTTTAAGCCAAGGCTCCGCTTCTAGCCCATAAATGCATCAACTAAGGGAAGCACAGTGTACTAAGCTTCCGTTATACGGGGTCCGGATAGGCTGGACCATTCAGCTCCTACTATATATTAGGTCTGAAAAGGTCCAAACGATAATAGGTTTTCACTCTTTAAATATGTGACCTCCTAGTCGCATGGCCGCAACTTTTACCTCGCACCAAGTCTCCCCTTCAAGCTTTGCAACACATTATAAAAAATAGGGGCAACCCAATGAACTAAGCTCTTTCTATGAGCAGGGTCCGAAAATGGTCGAACGACATTAGGTTTATCTTACACAGTTTTACCTTGCATTTCTACTACAAACTATTTCTGCGACTTAAACCAATGCAGACATAAACAAAGGCAGAACCTTTAAACCAAGGTTCTGCTTCGAGCCCATAGATGCGTATACTAAGGGCAGCCCAGTGTATTAAGCATCCCCTGTATGTGGATCCAGAAGGGTGGGACCACATCGGGTCTAGTTTACACAATCTTACCTTGCATTCTATTTCCATGACTTAAACCCATAACCTCCAGACCACATGACTACAACTTCTATCGTTGCGCCTCTCCTTCAAGCCTAGTAATGCATAGATAAGCTATAGAAAAAACCAACATCATTAAAAGTAGCTTATTACCTCGGAATATTACAGTGCTTAGGCTGCCATCTATATTTCTCATACCCATTATCAGGCCTTCCATTTCTATAACAATCAAATGGCTCATCGATAAAAGGACAAGAACCAGGTTCATATAAAGGGTTAGCATCATCTTTCACCCACTTCCCATCAAAAACATCACAATGACTCAATACTTCCCACCAAGGCTCATTCTTTTTATTTTCAGTTGATGTTTCATTTCTCACATAATTTGATGAGAAATTCACCTTTTGTTTCTCTTCCTCTTCATTTTTCATTGAATTCTGTAAACCCTTTTCACCAGTTTCAGAGTCATTCATTTGGCTAGGAGATATTGAAAAACCATTTTGACGAGAAACAGAATTAGAATCATTCAGTTTCACAAAAACCCCATTTGTTTTCCCGTTAAATGGGAGAGAGTAAACAGTTGAGTTTTGATTAGAGGTGTAATTATTGGAGGAAAAATAGTGTGAGAAAATTGTGGAGAACTGTGATCTCTTATTGAGAACTTTCTTGAAAGAATGATTGATATAAGGATTATTAAAGACAAAAAAGATAGCACATGTAACAAACAAGAAAGTGAAAACATAAGCCAATAATAACATGGATTTTTGAGACTTGAATGTTGGTGTCCTAATGGTTGGAGACCTCAATGAATTAGGTGAAAAAAGACTTTTCTTTAACTCTGACATTGAAGGGCTATTTACCCTTATCTTCAATGGTGGTGGTGGAAATGGAATTTTTCTTGTTGTTGGTAATGATGGTGGTGAATCTGCCATTTTAATTGAAAGAATAAGAGAGATTGATATAGAAAGTTTATAAGATCTAAAGATAGAAAGAAGAAATGTATATGCATGCAAATTCTATATTTGTTTTTCTCTCAAAATAGTGCATGTTTTGAGATTTAAGGGGTTGGGTATGAGTATATATATAGGTACTTGATGGGCTGATTTGTCAAAAATGTGCTCCACCTTTTATGTTTCGGAGTCAAAATATCAAATTTGCAGGGTGTGTTTGGTGTGAAGATAAATATTTTCTTGAAAAATAAGTAAGTTCAGTGTTTGGTTTGAAAGTAAAAAATATAATTTTAGAAAATACGTATATAAATTTAGACAAACACTATATGAGACGAGAGGAGTAAGAGTGAGAGAGGGTGGTAAGTCGAGATTTAGAGCCTAGAGTAGTGGTGACCATTACTAGAAATTCGGCCAAAACAGACAACGACCAACCGACTAACTTTGGTCAGTCAAAAACCCGACTGAAAAATCGACCGTCAAAATATTTTTTTTTAAATTTTTTTTTTATGAAACCGACCGACTTGGTCGGTTTCTTTGGTGCATAAATGCGGAAAATTATTTTATCATCACGAAAAATTTATTTTTTAAGAAATCGATCGAAGTCGGTCAGTTTTTCATATAAAATAAATTAAAATTAAAATTATTCAAAAAAATTGACCAAAATTGGTCGGTTATTCAGTCGGTCATTTTAAAAAACTAACCGACTTCGATTGGTAATTTTAAAGTTTTAATAAAATTGACAAAAATCGGGCCATTATTTTCACGCGAAAATATAATTAAAAAGTACAAATAAATTAAAAGAAAGTCTTAAACTAAAATGTACCAATAGTCTAATGGTAGAATAGTATTATTTCATTAAATGCCTCTGTGTGCTCAGGCTTCCCTACCGACAAACGAACATATCTCTTCAGTTCTTTGTTATTGTAGTGGCGGATCATCACTCCCATAGTTGCAAGGTTTTCCTGCAATCAGTGGCGGATCCAAAATTTTATGTTTGTGGATGTTTAATTTTTCTTAATGTGTAGTAACTACTTAATTTTTTTCTTAGTAGGTGCTTTCTTTTCCTTTTATATGAGATGCCTCAAATTTCTTATATAACTATACCTATGTTGTGTAAAGTTTAGTAGGTGCTGAAGGACCTAAATTTAGTACGTAGCTTCGCCCCCGCCTGCAACCTAAGTTTTTATCTTGCCAAAATGCAGATCCTGGTTCGAGTTCCAGATGATGCATTTTTTATTGTATAATTAAAAATACCGACTGCATTCGGTTGAAAAATACTGACCGAAGGTAGATTTTGTTTTTTTGGGGGGGAAGGGGGGTGTCGTTTGTGAAAATTAATTTACCGACTGAAATTGGTGGGAAATTGCGACCGACTTCGGTCGCTATTTTCTACCGAGCAACTTAATTTCGACGGATTCGATTTTTTCAGTCTTCCGATCGATTTTGGTCGGTGTTTCTGGATGATTTTGGGCAGTTTTCTAGTAGTGGACGATGTTAGGGATAACGGGGGATGAGGGTGGGGTGGGGGGAGGGGCGGAGGTTGGGAGTGAGGAAGATTGAGAACGAGTTTTGAAAAAATATTCTCCCTTTCTTTTTGTGGGAAAGTTATTTTAAGTTCATGAGAAAAATATCAACCAAAATATTTAAGCCAACTATTATAAGATCAAAATATTCGAAGGACTCTTCTAACAGAATAAAAATTATGTAATTGTCAACAAATCACATGAAATAATTGGACTTCATACGAAATCGACCCATAATTTATTTATATGTTCTTTTTCCAAAATATAATATTTGAACTAATTTTAAAAATTATAATTTCAGAAATGTAAAACATATAATTTGTCATAACTCTAAATCAATATTTGCGATTAATTGCCAATATTATATTATAAGGATTCATCACGAAATAATAAATTGTACACTAACTGTATGCCTGCTACAACGTTCATTCTTTATTCGAACTTGAAATTGACAGTATAAGCAAGTTCATACAGACAAAATTAATTTGAAAAGCCGTACAAAGGCGCCGATACCAAGCTACCAAACTGAGCCTACCGCTTATGAAAAATTAACAAAGTAATATATATTATACAGGTTGATATTTCATGTTTATTAGAAGATATATTACACTTGGGCGAGTGTAAAACGTCCGAATTGCGCTTAAAACATTTTATTTATATCACTTAAGATTTCCAGCCATTTTTGAGTACATGTTCCTTTTATACATATTATTTTGACTTTTTAACCATATCAGTAAGAGTCAAACTATTATAACCAACAATTTAAAATGTTAAGTTGGAATTGTGCACGTCCAAAGAATTCTCTGGCCTCTTATGTCTATGAATTCTCTCCACTGGTTCGCATTCTTACATAACCTCAAAACTTCTTTTTACTATATTTGTAGCTTTTACCCATTCTGTGGTTATTATTAGAATGTGTTGATTTTTAGTAAAGGATTTAAGTTTTGTATATTGACAGCGTAAAAATCTGAAGCCGAAACAAATTTCAATATGACTTGTGGTGTGTGTGGTAGTGGTGGAGCCAGAATTTTCATTAAAATGTGTCAAAATATAAATAATAAAATAAATCGAAAAGTCAAGAAAAGTAACATATTCTAAATATATAAGTTTTTAACCAAAATTGTCCCTTATTTTAAAAGTAAATTTAATTGTGTCCTTCAGCTATCATCTTGAGCACTTATTGTCCTCTCACTTTACCAAACTTGAGCAGTTTTAGTCAACTAACAGAAAAAAACAAACGGAAAGCATAATATTGTCTTCAACTTCAGCTCCAATGTCTTCAACTACATTCTTCAAAAGTTTTCTCCATGATTTGATTTAGTTTCACCGCATGAGAACAATGTCAGAGTTTCAATAGTCTAAACCAAAAACTTTAGTAGCATAATATTCATTAAAAATAAGAGTAGCTTCTCTCACCAAAAATTCTACAAACCAGACAAAATTGATACCAGATTCAAGCGGAGGATAAAACCATTAAAATTGACACCAAAAGCACTTCACATATTGGATAAATTGAAACTATAAACAGTCACACCAGTAGGTAATAATCATTGTCGCCATTATGCTGCAATTCAAAGTAATGATGTTGTTTGGTTACTGATGAGGAAGAACTGAATTGGGGAAAGAAAACTCAAGATGGGCGTGTCTGTTTCTAACAAGGTGATATAAATTTCATGTGAAAACCGTTAATTTTGGTGCTCTCCGTTTGATTTTTCTGTTAGTAGGACTAAAACTGCTCAAGTTTGGTAAAGTTAGAGCACAATAAGTGCTCAAGGTGATAGATAAAGGACAAAACTAGACCTACTCCCAAAGATAAGGGATAATTTTGACTAAAAACTTTAAATATAGATAAAATAAAATTATCTAACATAATTTTTTGGCGAAGGAATGTCACTTGACACCCCTTGGTTCAATGTGGCTCCGCCACTATGTCCAGCCCAATTTGCACATATCTTAATTAATTTAATTGGGCATGTACTATTTCCCACCAGTAAGGCATTGGATAACTATGCCTATCAAAGTTTGAACATATGAAAATAAATCACCTAAAGTAGTCTGAGTTTTCGTTTAAAGTTATTGATCAATAGGAAGAATAATATAGGCTAGCAAAATTCGTCTTTTCTCTAGTGAAATATGTCTCATGGTCATGAATAAAAATTTATGTCTTGTATATGAGGTTGCTAGCGCCTAGGTACTTTTTTTAAAATTGTATTGTTCGGGTCAGCTTGCGTACATCTATCACGGAGCATTTGCTACCTCCCGTCAATACATATATTGAATAATTGTATTCACTAAGACTTAAATACTAATTCCCTTAGAGACCAGGTACTCTTATCCAATCTTTTCATTTAACATAATCTACTACTTTGAAAAAATAAATGCCTGACGGCTAACTGTCATAAATATAAGGAAATGTTTATATTCTATCCCTTTTCAGTAAGTATCACAAATAAGAAATATCATTATTCTTGAAGTTTTTATTATTCCTATTTAACCATAGGTATCATACTCCAAATGGAAAAACATCCTGCCAATTGAGATAACTGTTTGCTATTATTAGAATTACTCTCATCTTTCAGCCACATGAAGCAAGCCATATGGTGATACTGGTTCTCAAGGTTTTTTGGAGTATAATGCATTTTATTCCAGAAATCTATAGCCACCTTACATTTCAGCATAATGTTTTTGATGTTTTCAGGTTCCAAGCCAAATACTTGACAGGTTGGGATATTGGTAATTCCCATATCAAAAAGATATTGAGCTGTTGGTATACTAGTATGAGAGGCCATCCAAAAGAAATTTGGAATCTTCGGGCCGTTTGGCCATAGATTTTATCAGAATATATTTGGGACATTTTTGGCAAATACATATTTGGCCATAAGTTTTATCTATATTTTGACAAGTTCCCAAAATCCAAATCTCAACCCATAATTATCACTATTACATTTTTAAAAATTGCCTCAAACTTTTGTATTTTATAAAAGAGCTTACCATTTATTATTTTATAACAATATTGTCTCTTCTTCTCGGTCATCTGATAGTGTATTATATAATTTATTATAACAATAATAATTTTGTACCAAATTTATTTATATTCAAGGCTATAATTTGCAATAATATAATAAATATTACTGATAAAGGTATTGTTGGGAAAGTTTTTAGAACTATGCGTATAAATCATGTTTTAATATTTTTTTTTTAAAAAAAAAGTGAATATATTTGAAAACTTATGACCAAACACATTTTCTATCTTCAAACCAAACTTCACCCAAATCAGATTTTTCAAAATAAATTTAAAAATATATTGCCAAACACTAACTTCCTACTCTTGTTAGTAGGGAGAGAGTTTGTTTCTCCTTTCCCACTGCCTCGTGCTCTCGCTTGTACGGTGGATACGCAAAACCCCTATTTCCTCTTTCAGGTTAAGCACCCTTTGCTCGAACGAAAGAGGGTCTCGAGTACTCCATCTCCATCATCGCAAAAGTAAAGAGGAAAAGGCATTTTATCTTGTTCAAAGTGTTCAATCTCCATATCCAATTAAAATAATGTCCTTGATGTCTTCTTTCCATAAGCTATTTTTCTTTTTTTTGGCTAAAAGGATATAAATATTATTATTAACAATAACAAAAAGTTTTGGTACAAAAGTTATGCTTGTAGAAGCACACCCAGTGTACTACAGTTCCATGGTAGTCTCCTAGCATATATACAGAGTTCCTCGTTTGTTTGCCTCCAAAATAACCAAAACATACAAAGGAGGAACTTCCAGAATTTTGATACTACTAATACTACTATTACTAATGTATGCATCATAGTTCCATTCTTTGCCAATACCTGTCACTCAATTTTGTTCCCTGTAGATAGGATCAAGCTGCAGGTCTCCAACTGGCTAAGCAATGACCTGCAATCATGAATTATAAGTTAGATCTACCACTCCGTTCTTTCCACACGATCTACATGCTATTCTGCTTTTGATGTAATTTGCAAATGCAGTGTACTTCTTAGTTGTTTATCCAATTTTCTTCTTCTTTCCTTCGGTTTCTTGCCTCACTTCTTCTGCATGTCTTCAGAAGAATGTATTGTTCAGTTATCTAAATTAAGCCATTTGTTCGCATATGGGTCTGGACTGATCACTTTAGAATAGACATCACATAAAAAGCAATAATATATCCTGAGCAGAGGGTCTATCGGAAGTAGTCTCTCTACCTTCCAATGGTAGGAGTAAGGTCTGCGTACAAACTACCATCCCTAGACCCACTAGTGGGGTCCATTGGGTTTGTTGTCGTTGTTATAAAAATCACTAGTATGAAGTGGATGGGACAAATTCTGCAGGATCATATCTAGTATGAGTCATGCAACATACTGCATGCTTGCTAATACACTCACTCGGATGTAAGATTCCAGCCACGATAGATGTCCCATGCCACCTTTCACAAAGAATACTGTTCGGGAATGAATGCATTCTCACATGGTGCCGAATAAGACACCGAATGCCATTATCAAATTGACATGACATCTCCTTCAAATCTACCACATAAAATTTTCAAATGTATTCTTCAGTATGTCTTTATAAACTCTCATACAAAGGAATTTTCTCCCCTCCTTACT
>JASVEL010012027.1:0-210213 GCA_032618575.1 Nicotiana noctiflora | reverse complement strand
CTTTAATCAAAAATCATTAATAACGAAGAAAAATCCGAAGTTTAGCAAATATATAGAAACAACCCAATAAACCAGAACAAACATCCTCCCACAGATCTGGGGGTCACGAGTCAGGAGCCTCTACCATGATAGCATAACAATAATACTGAATATATAATAATCTAAGTACGCGGATATCAAAAAACATAGGAATGATGGAGGAGTCGGGTCCTGCGGACGCTAGGAAGCTACCTCGACAAGCTCCGGAGAATACCCTGAAAGCAGCTAAAGACCAACTTTGTCCTGAAGTACTTGGATCTGCACGCAAGGTCTAAGGAGTAAAGTGAGTACTTCCAACTCGGCGGTGGTAGACATGTATAATGATATTGAAGGCAAGAAATTCCAAAATACCACACAGTAAAGCTATATAATATTTCGTTTCTTTTTTTTTAAAACAGTATAAATCTCAAGGAATGCAGTAACAGCTAGAGCAGATAGGTATAAATGCGTAAATGCAATACAAATGAACTTGACGCTACGGTGCGTAACCCGATCCATTTGGGTACCCACGCTCATTGTGGGGGTTCAGACTCCGGAGGGGCTTCTACAGTCCAAGCGCAATATCATAGTAACATATGCTACGGTGCGTAGCCCAATCCATTATCTATCCAGCTACATGCATGCAAGCCTCACAGGCACATATAACTTGCCATTTTTAGTTTTGTTTAATAGTAATTATAGAATTAGGTGTTCGGAAATCTCAAAATTTGCAAATTCATATTTAGATAGTGATTAGCTCTGGACTGACATCATGAAAACATGCCATAATCATAGAAATAGTGATAACGATCCTCACGGGATCCAAATAACTAGCACGCAGTCCAAATATATCCATAACCATCCAAGTAGGAGGTTTACAACTCTTTTATAGCCAACAACACAGTATAATTCCACTCGATCGGACTAAGCCATAGTCCCCAATGACAGTCGACCCCGCACTCACCATAGAGTACGTGTATCACCTCAATACAGTGTCACAGAGCGATAAACCGGGGTTTCAAACCCTCAGGTCATCATCCACATCTATTACTCACCTCGAACCGGCTCCAAGACTAGTCCGCAATGCCTTTCCCTCTAGAATAGACCTCCGGGGGTGCCAAATCTGATCAAAACCAATGGGAATACATCAAAATAGGCTATTGGATCATAACCCAATCAAAATAACTCAAAAAAAACCCAAAAACACGAAGTTGGCAAAATTCGAGCCCCGAGCCCACTTCTCAAAAAACTACGAAATTCACATTTTCAGAGTCCTCGTCTCACCACTAGTCCATACATATCAAATTTATCAAAATCGGAGTCCATTTGACCCCTCAAATCATCATTTTACCATTTATTAGGCTTCAAGCAAAAACCTCCATTTTTACTCTTTGATTCCTCCAATTTTCAGTGATAATTTCATATTTTTACACTATAATAACATAAACCAAGTCCAAATATCCTTACCTGATGATCCTCCTACGAAACCTCTTCAAAATCGCCCAAAATTCGCCTTAGTTCGCACCCTAAAATGATTTTACACTTCTGAAATTTTGAATGAACAAATACAATAAACCCTCAGCATTTTTCGCTTGTACGGCACCCATGACCGCTTCTGCGGTATCGCTTCTGTGTCCAATTATCTGCTTCTGCTATTTTTTAATTAATTTCCCATGACCGTTTCTGTGATACAAAACACGCTTCTACGGATCCCCGAGTCCGCTACTTCGGTCCATATTTCGCTCCTGCAACCCTGCTTACGCGGACCATGTTTCGCTTGTGCGGAACTTCACCACCCAAGCCAAACTCGCTTCTGCGCTCCTTCATCTGCTTCTACGGAACCGCTTCTACTGTCCATTACCATAAAAGCAAACATACTAGCTGACAGCAAAATCAAACCCGAAGCCAAATTCAAAAACATCTCGTTTTAACACCAGTTCTCACCCCGAGGCCCCCAGAACCTCAACCAAAAGTGCAGACATGATCTTACACCTCATATGAATTTGTCCCAATCATAAAAACATGACCCTTAACACAAAAATCACCAAATCATGACGGATTCAAGCCTAATTTTTCTTAAAACTTCCGAAACTCATATTCACTCAAAAACCCGAGCAAACTACGTCTGAATGACCTGAAAATTTGCAGACATATCCAAAATCACCTAACGAATCTACTGAAACTCTCGGAATTCCATTCCAACCCTCAAATCAAAATCTCACCTATCAATCAAAATTTGCCAAAATTCTCACTTCGCCAATTCAAGCTTATTTCTACCCCGGACCTCCAAATTCAATTCTGATCCCACTCCTAAATCACAAATCACTTCCCGAAGCTAACCGAGCCACCAAAACTCACATCCGATTCCCCTAACTGTATAGTAAACTTTTGGTTGACTTTTCTAAAATAAACTCCCTTCTAAGAGGCTATATGTCTTATTTTCAACCGGAACCAATTCAAATACACCTAATAGACTCTAACACTGATATAGAAATATAAAGAAACACAATAAGGGGGAAATGGAGCGATAACTCTCGTGATGACGGGCCGGGTCATAACAATTTCATTCAACCCGATCAACTCAAACACTAATATTAGAATACAAAGCAACCCAATAGATGAACGACTTTACCAAGCATATACTCGGGGTGATCCCAGGTCACCCTATCTCACACAGGTCCGATAACACAATATAGCTGAAATTTCATAGCCCATCCAAACCATAAACCACATTGCACTTCCCAAAATCATACACCAGATCCGACTCCCACATCTATACTCAGAATAAACCCGAACCAACTGTAATAACCCATACTTGCCACTCCAGGTGAGATCATATGATATACTACACAACCCGAACACTCGAGACGATGGCCTCTATTCACAGCAATTGCCCACAATAACCAAATACCGATAGAAAAACCCTTTTTATTAGCTAAAGTCTTATTCCAACACCTTCATATACTACCAACGGCAACCGAAACATGCGATAAACCGAACCCATATCTCAGGGTCAACCATTCATGAATCCATTTCCTTTTTGACTGATACTGCAATAGATTTTTGAGCTAAACCTCGATATTACCTTTCTAACAAGCTGAAATCAAATATGCTCGTGCTCATTAATGACTCCAACGACCATCTCGACTACAACACACCACTTTGGTGATATGATACCTCAACACGGGCCTAAGCCACAATGTGCATAACACATGCACCAATAAGAAATGATCTGAACACACTCAAAACACGACAACTGACTCAAACGAAAGAACTGTAGCTCAAGCTCAACAGTACCATTACAACACATAACAGAGATCATGTATCACATCATAGAAATAGAGTACCTGAATCCTCCCCGAAAGGTCAAAACATCACGTGGCCTTGCCACAACACGCGATTCTATCCAAACACTATTACTCATGAAGCACCTATATTCACCAAGCTCAAAACAGACAGCCACGCACAGATTGAGGTCTGAAACCAAGCAATCCATCACACCCATGGTGTAATAAGTAATATACACTATTCAATCCTAAAAGAACACAACTGATGCGCTATTCGCCGAGCAACACTCAATACGGACTTTCCTCAGAAACTATGAAGTAAGGCATACAAGTAACATATAGAAAATTATTTCCAACATCACACTGTTGCGGCGTGAAACTCGCTCCAGATAACATAGCCGTGGCGGTGTGCCACCCGATCCAGATACCATACCCGTGGTGGCGTGCCACCCGATCTGCACATATATCTCACAAAAAGAGATGCACATCGAGCCAAATCTGCTCATTATAACAAAATACCGAGTGCATAATTATGCCTAAATATAGCGTTATAAGCTATAAAACTCAAGCACAACCCAAAAATCATAACGCCTCACCGCACTGACACAACATCTCATAGATTTCCCCATATCGCTAACAAGCTCAATGACGAGAGATTTAACCTATCCCTCAACAATACATATCACGGACAACCAAGCCATCTCAATCTGAATATGTTGCCATATCGGCATGCCAATGAACTCAATGCCAAGAAGCCTGAAGATGCTTCTTCCACTTTTATAACTCCTGCTGGAGCCACACGATACAGTGCCCGACACCAAATCAATACCAAAATCCGCAATCTCGTTTGGAAATATGCCCAACCACAAGGGACGCATATGAAGAAAAGTCCCTCAATACCGGAACTGAATCCATGGTAGAAACCTCTATATTGACATTCGTCACAAGGCCCAATTAAGGAAGGTAATCCTTCCCAACCGTCCGCTGATTTTTGGAATACCAACCACTCTTCTATAACATAATCCGATGCACCTTACCATGCAATCGATGACATTTTCCGACATAGCCCATAGCACAATAGTCTAGACAACCTGACATTGGGACAACTAGTCTGCAATCTAATATCATAACCCAAATTTAACATACCAAGAAAAGAAAGATCCACCCGGACCTCCAATTTCCAATAACCGCTGGACGATGTCGATACACACGATCAACAAATACTATATAGGCAGGTGACGAGAACTTCTAGTCTCCAACACATATAACACACGTCAAGTATCCATTCATAAACAAGCTGCATCAAGCCATGACCATAACTCATGACACAATAACATTGTAAACGCGTGATTTTTGACCCTCCCCGAGATTTTTATATTTTTAGCGTAAAATATTTAATTTAGTCCTAATACAACTATCTTAGCTAATTTTGACTCTTTTACTTTATTTTTACCTTAAAATAAAAAATAACAAAAATATAGTTTTATTAATGTTTCGTAGTCATTTTAAACTTGAAAAATACAAAAATAGTACTTTATATTTTTTATCTTTTTATAAAAAACGAAAATAATAAAAAATAGTTTCATTAATATTTTGTAGTTATTTTAAACTTGAAAAATATAAAAATAGTATTTTATATTTTTTATCTTTTTATAAAAACGAAAATAATAAAAAAAATAGTTTCATTAATATTTCGTAGTTATTTTAAACTTGAAAAATATAAAAAATAGTTTTATTTTAATTATGAGTATTATAGTTATTTTGATTACCTAGGATTAATTAAATAACACCATTCTCGGTTCCGAGCGAAGAATAATATTCGGGTTCAAACTACCCGGTTTTATAATTTTCGGACCTAGCCCGTAATAAACCGAGTCCACTACACTAAGGGGGGACAATACATAATGGATGGAGAATAAGAACAAAGACAAGAAGAAAAAGACAAAGGGATAAAAACAAGAAGAAAAAAACAAAAAAAAGGCATGGAGCTTATTAAAAAAAATAATAATAATAATAAACAATAACTATACATCTTGAGGTTAAAAAGAAGAAGAGACTTTAAAAAGAAGAAGAGAGAACGGCTGAATTGATAAAAAAACGAGAGAAAGGATTTTGAAAAACAAGTAGAAAGAAATGAAACAGAGAGATTGAAAAAACGCAAAAGAAAGAGGAGAAAGAAAAAAGAAAAGAAGAAAAGAGAGATACAATAGAAAGAAAGCAAGAAGAGAACGGCAAAGAAGGAGAGAAAAAACGCAAAAGAAAGAGGAAAAAGTTTTTCTGCTTCGTCAACCTCGTTCTGCCCGTCGAATCGTTTGTTCTTGGTTCCGAGTTGGTTCGAGTTCTGTCCGGAGAGGTCGAGGTTCGAGATCGTCATAAAAGGTTCGTTTTCTCGTTGTGTACGTTGAAAAATATGCAGAAATAAAGGTGCATGTTCTTTTCCGATATTGTTCTTCTCGCTAATATTTTGGAGTGTTTCGTATTTGATTTAGTTTCGTATGGTTCAGGACTATTTTTGTAAATATATGATTTTGTTGAACATGCAATGTCGAAGTTAGCTAATGAAAATGACTAATCCTTCATATGCTCGCCAACTAGTTATGCTTCCGTTGTTTATGTAATTGTTCACCATAGTCTTGAATTTGCTCACTTAGTTAGCTACTCGTATGTTTACTCGAATTGGTTATAGTTGAGCACGATGTTGTCACATTATGGAAATTGGTTCGTTATTCTTTAAACGACGTAATTAGATTAAAGGAATCGGGGGTGCATTTCATGTGACCCGACTCCATATTTGAACAAGGTTAAATAAAGAGTGTCGTGAACCACAAGTGCATTTCATGTAGTGTGGCTTGCAACATGTTTTAAATAATCTTGAATTAACTCTTAAATAAATATAGCGGAATGTAGTTTGCTTTTAAATTAGAATTAGAGGTGTGCCTCGCCTAACAAAATTATACAAATCGCGGGGCCCTCATAAATGTATATGTAAAATATTTAGATTTCGAGATGTGCCGTTTCTTAGCAAATTTCCTAGCCTTCTCAAAAAATGTAAATAAGTAATCGCTCTAGGCGCGTATTTTAATAATTTTACCTTCTTAAATACGGGTGTGCATTTCATGCGACCCAAATCCAAATCCCAAAATATTGAATAAGAATGTGTCGAGGATCCGGGTGCATTTCATGTGACGTGATTCGAAACATATTTTTAGGCAACATTCTCTTTCGTAAATAATAATAATAATAAAAGCGGTAAAGGGATATTAATTTGCATTAAGTATATAACTGTAAAAATCGGATAAATAAGCCGAATATGACAGTTAAGCGACCGTGCTAGAACCACGGAATTCGGGAATGCCTAACACCTTCTCCCGGGTTAACAGAATTCCTTATCCGGATTTCTGGTTCGCGGACCGTTAAATAGAGTCAAACCTTTCCTCAATTCGGGTTTCAAACCGGTGACTTGGGACACCATAAATCTCCCAAGTGGCGACTCCGAATCTCTCAATAAATGAATCCCGTTTTGGTTGTCCTTTAATTGGAAAAACTCTCTTTTATATTTTGCGCCCTCGCGGGTAAGCGTAAAAAAGAGGTGTGACAACCACGTTCATCATGCATCAGGGGACCTACTGCTACAAAGTGATGCCCTTTATGCTAAAAAACGCGGGGGCCACATATCAATGATTAGTCACCAAGATGTTCAAAGAACAGCTCGGCAAGAATGTGCAAAATGATATTTTTATCGCTTTGATATTTTTTTTGAACTGTACATATAAATTATGCCGAAACCAATCTCCTCTCTGAGTCTTCTAAATCATGAAGAAGGGTGCACTTCGTGTGACTTCTTTTCCGTATAGTGTCTAATTCCCACCTTAGAACGAGGTTTGGATAAGTTGCAAAACCGGTGAAGCTTCTGTATTCCCGGGTTGCTGCCTCCTCCTCGGCTCGAGCTGTCCGCTCGGGTAAGCCAAGTCTAGAACAATAAACCCAGGTTTTTAAACCTAGAATAACAAAGCTTCATGCCGGATCCCTAGTAGGAACGTTTATTTGCATCGTGTTGCATTTGACTTAGGGGACTCAACACAGGGGTTGGGTCCGTCTAGGACAGGTGACCTGAAATGAAAAGACCATCCTGCTGCATCCTGTTTGTTTTATGTATATATTTGCTTCAGACTTGCAGGCTAACCGTTTTTTTTTATATTGAGGAAAATAAAAAAAAAATAGTTTCAAAATAGTTTGTTTTTTTTTACTTAAAAAGGAAAAAAACGTTTGTTGTAAAATAAAAAAATATGTGATTTCAAAATAGTTTGTTTTTTTTTACTTAAAAAAAAATTGTTTTAAACTAAACTTAAAAAAAAATGTGTGAAAAAATAATAAATAGTTTGTTTCCTTTAAAGATGTAGTTTGTTTGACCGAACTACGCGGGTTTGATTCTCACCGTTAGGTGGGATACGTAGGCAACCCTCATCGGGTCCAACCACCCCTATCAAAAATTCAAAAAAAAAGGTGTATTTAGTTTTAAATAAATCGAAAGTGATGCTGTTTTTTGAAAATAGCCGAATGTTCCGAAAGGACGCCGGAAGGCCGTTTTTGCAAAAATGGCCACTTTGAAATCTTTTCCTTTTGAATAATAGCCTTGAAATACCCTTGTGGAAATGTTGAAAGGCACCCCTTTAAAAATCAAAAAATGTGTGTTTAATTTTGTCAATAAATCGAAGTGACGCTGTTTTTGAAAATAGCCGAATGTTCCGAAAGGACACCGGAAGGCTGTTTTTTGCAAAAATAGCCACTTTGAATCATTTTTAATAATTTGCGGGCACAACCTTGAAATATTCCTTGTGGAAATGTTGCAAGGCCATAGCCGCAAAATCAAGTCCGGGTTCACACCCTTTTTGCAAAAATAACCAAAAAATGTCAAAATTTTTATTTTTTGTTATAAACAAGTCGGGTAATGCTATTCTTGCTTAAAATAAGCCGAATGTCCCTCAAAAGGACGTCGGAAGGCCGTTTTGCAAGAATAGCCACTTTGAGTCATTTGTAAATAATTTTGGACACAGCCTGGAAATATTCCCTCGCGGAAATGCGAAAGGATGTACCCGCAAAAAAATCAAGTTTTGAGTCATCACTCAACTTTACAAAAATAACCACTTTATCAAATAAACCATTACATGGCCGGAGTTTTGATAAAATAGCCACATTTTTGCATTTTAACTTCCTCAGTCTTGCGTTGGCCTGTGTCGGTGCTGAACGATGCCCCATAGGCCCCAGGATAAAATTTTTTTTTTGAATTTGCATCTTCTTAAATAAAATTTTGCAAAAAGAGCCACTTTGTCTAAATAAGCCATTACATGGCCAATTTATGAAAAATAGTCTTGTGTTGGTTTATGGTGATGTCCGAACGATGCCCCATGAGCCACAAGATAAAAAAAAATTCAAGTTTATCTTTCTTAAATAAATTTTGCAAAAATAGTCATTTTGTCAAATAAGCCATTATGTGGCCAATTTTGTAGAAATAGTCATAGTTGACACCAAAAATATTCTTCTTCTTGTAGAAATTTCCTACACAAGTTTGTAGTTGGAGTCGGCTTCTATAATTTTCCTTCGAAAATCAAAAAAATCAAATAAACATTTCTTTATTTCTTGCATTAATTTGCAAGAACTACGCTCGGTCTGATTCATGCGGGGTCATGATACGTAGGCAATCTCCATAAGATTCGACCACAACTGTATATGTATATATATGAAAAAAAAAATGAAAAAAAAATCAAAAAATAATGAAAAATGAAAAATGACGGAAAAAATTGAAAAAAAAAGTGAAAATGTTGGTAATAATAAAGGGCGACTGAGTCCATTTCTAACATATTTTATTTTGAATTGTTGAGAAAATTGAGGTGGTTGGTTTGTGGTGAGCCGAAAATACAAGATTTAGGAAAACCTTATTTTGATCAAAGACATCGACATCCAGAATATCGCACAGAGTCCTTCACCTGCACGCCATGATGCATACTTTGTGGGAATGTATTGACTAAAACTAAAAATGTTGAAGCGGATAGTAGCCTTGGTAATATTGATGTGAAGCTCAGTGGCCAAAATGTCGTGTTTGGTAATTGGGAAGACTCTCCATATATTGGCCAACCAGAGTGGAGTTTTGGTGGTTTATTTTGTTGTCATTTCTGTCGTCCAGATTATTTCGGGGTTGTTAATCGGAATATTGTCTTGTAACCCAAACCTTTCTATCATTCTATTTTCCAGTTTTATGTGGGTTGTAGTATCTCGTTTAGTGTTGTCTAGGTTTGTTCACAGGGTCTTACCCTAGTTTATTATGTTTGTCGTGTCGTTCGAACCGTTTCACTGTCTAATACAATTGTCCGTCTTCCTTTATTTCTAGTCATTTTTCTTTGATTTAAGTCTTTCCTCTTTATAGTCATTTTTCTGTCAACACTAGTGACATGACATGCACGCATAATTGTGGCCTAATCTTAAAAGTTAATCATGAAGGAATTGGAAGATAATCGTGGCATTTTAAAAGAAATAATGATTTGAGATTATTTGGAACCCGAGTCACGTGAAATTTGGGGCGGGTAAAATACAAAGAAAGCCTTAAGGGCAAAATGGCCATGCTCACATGGGGTTCGCTCGTGATACTGAAATGGAAGTGTCGTCCAGCAATACTTTAAAATGACGGATGAAAAAGGCAAATGGACGATATGGTTATCTCTCCTAGCACAACCAGAAGATGTCGTGAATATGTTGTTTGTACTTGGCATGTTTTGAAGATTGGAATGACGAAGGCATTTTGTTCTGCTACCCAAACACTTTATCCTTCGTTAACCCTTCGAGCCTTATTTTGATTTCTTTCATACCCCTCCTTCGGAATCGGTACCAAAATTAGAAACACAAATGGGGAAGATAAAGAAAGAAAAAGAGAAAAACAAAAACAACCAAAAAGGAACGAAAAAGAAAAGAAAAAAAAATGAAAAAATGATGAAAAAAAATGAAAAGAAGGAATTGGGAACTACGTTTGACCTGATTCCTTAAAGAGGATACGTAGGCGCTTCACAGCTCGGTCATAGTGTAAATAAAGAAATAAAAAATCCCCAAGTAAAAAACCGGGGCAAAGAAAAATTGTGTTTATTGTAAATAAATTTAGGTCCGAAGGTTGTAAATTTTGAACCCAAAATTGATTTTGTTTTGAGCCTTCAATACCCTTTCTTTCTAGCCCTATCCAAATCTCACATTACGGTCCAAAGAAAGACCTTCCGATCAGTCTTCAAAAGATGCCGCGTCAGGCGAGGGATAGAGTCCTATCAGAATATAACACGCTGATTCCCAGCAGAAAAGACTCTGATTCTCAGCAGAAAGGAAATACGAGAGAGTCTTGGCAGTGACACCCCAATCCCCAACTAAAAGTAATACAAACGAGAGAGTCTTACCGGTGAAAATCTTCACAGGCACCATAAGGCGACGAAAGCTGAGAGAAAATCAAAATGAGAGAGGCTTGAAAGTGAAAACCCTTCGGGCATTACAAGTCGAACAAAGGGGATAATCAGATGGAAATCACGAGACAAAAAATCGTGAAAGGAAATTAACGACGGAGGATAGGCCATATGTGCATGTCATGACCGGTAGAGTTGGTATCCGCGTTTGATAAGTTTTTATAGTTGTTTCTTGTTAGAGAGTCAGTCCTCCCTTGTCTTCTATTTGTTGTTTCTTTTTATCTTTCTCCTTTTGTCAAAATTCTCCATCAAAGTCGATCTAGTCAAAACATAGTGAGAAATGACTTCAAAACTTGCCACCAACTTTCCAATTATTATGCAAGGCAAGGAAATGCCATTGACGGCAGAGAAGTATGGTGCAAAGAAGATTATTAAACTGGGGCAGAAAATTTTCTTTTCAGTTTGAAAATTTTCTGGAAGTCAATACCCACTTGGGGAAGAAGGAAAGTCTTAAGAGAAATGGTCTTCGAACCGGTGTCATCCTCAACAGCCTTCAAGAAAAATGAAACACCAATTTTGAGGAGATCAGTATCCCCCATCAATGCTATCTACAGCAAGTTCCGAGGTGGTCGGACAACACAGAGTGGTAAAGGAAGAAAGGAAAGCCCATCTTCAACAAAATAACCCCCAACAAGTTGAGAAACACAGAATGGAGAAGGGATAAATGGGAAAACCCATCCCCAGCAGGAATATCATCTCCAGCATATGAAATCATTCCCCAACAAGTTTTGGGAACCCCGAGCAAGGAAAAGGGGAAAAGGAAAAACCACCCCACAGGAGCGGCACAACCGCTCACAATGTTTTGAACTAACAAATTTTCTTTGATTTGAAACAGGGAAAGAAAGTGCTATTGATAGCAGAAAGTCATGCCACAAGGAAGAACACCAATACTGGGGCAGAAAATTTTCTGCCGTTGTTGAAAATTTTCTCGGAGAAACGAGGAAAGCAATTCAAGATGACGTATCAGGTTTGTCCACCTTCAAATAGGATGTTTCAGGTTTGTCCACCTTCGAACAGGACATCTCAGGTTTGTTCACTTTTTGATATCATGGGAGTATTCGCCCTCGAATAGGATACAATGGGAGTATTCGCCCTCGAATAGGATACAATGGGAGTATTCACCCTCGAATAGAATACAATGGGAGTATTCGCCCTCGAATAGGATACAATGGGAGTATTCGCCCTCGAATAGGATACAATGGGAGTATCCGCCCTCGAATAGGATACAATGGGAGTATTCGCCCTCGAATAGGATACAATGGGAGTATTCGCCCTCGAATAGGATACAATGGGAGTATTCGCCCTCGAATAGGATACAATGGGAGTATTCGCCCTCGAATAGGATACAATGGGAGTATTCGCCCTCGAATAGGATACAATGGGAGTATTCGCCCTCGAATAGGATACAATGGGAGTATTCGCCCTCGAATAGGATACAATGGGAGTATTCGCCCTCGAATAGGATACAATGGGAGTATTCGCCCTCGAATAGGATACAATGGGAGTATTCGCCCTCGAATAGGATACGATGGGAGTATTCGCCCTCGAATAGGATACAATGGGAGTATTCGCCCTCGAATAGGATACAATGGGAGTATTCGCCCTCGAATAGGATACAATGGGAGTATTCGCCCTCGAATAGGATACAATGGGAGTATTCGCCCTCGAATAGGATACAATGGGAGTATTCGCCCTCGAATAGGATACGATGGGAGTATTCGCCCTCGAATAGGATACAATGGGAGTATTCGCCCTCGAATAGGATGCAATGGGAGTATTCGCCCTCGAATAGGATACAATGGGAGTATTCGCCCTCGAATAGGATACAATGGGAGTATTCGCCCTCGAATAGGATACAATGGGAGTATTCGCCCTCGAATAGGATACAATGGGAGTATTCGCCCTCGAATAGGATACAATGGGAGTATTTGCCCTCGAATAGGATACAATGGGAGTATTCGCCCTCGAATAGGATACAATGGGAGTATTCGCCCTCGAATAGGATATTTTACGTTTGTTTTATTTTACATTGTCCTTTGCATATTTCATAAATTACTACCAGAATGCATTTTTTTTTAATTCAAAAGTTGCTACTAAAAGCAGGCGCCTACCTGTATAACAAAAGGCAAGTCTTCAGTCTTTGCATTGCAGGCCTTGAAACCAGTAACCCACCGTAAAGTAGAAGGTTACAACAAGAGATCCCAGCGCAAATTCAAGCGCATGAATCAAAGGAAATGAGGGAATGAAGGAAAATTTTCCCAGCGTCATTGTCCTCAGCAGGCAAGTAAGCAGTTCTAAAGATATCCCCATCAGTCAGGAGGGAAAGCAACACGACCCAGGAAGAAAGCAATTCCGAAATAAGGAAATTTAGGAGAAATGATGGTTCAAGAGTCGAGGCAGCAAGAATAAAACGGTACAAGAAGCAAAGGAAGGCGATCTAGTTCTGAAGTTGTAGTTGAAGTCAGGGAGCCCGCCTGAAGAATGGAGTGGCGATTTAATTTTGAAGTTATAGTTGAAGTCAGGGAGCCCGCCTGAAGAATGGAGTGGCGATTTTATTTTGAAGTTGTAGTTGAAGTCAGGGAGCCCGCCTGAAGAATGGAGTGGCGATTTTATTTTGAAGTTATAGTTGAAGTCAGGGAGCCCGCCTGAAGAATGGAGTGGCGATTTTATTTTGAAGTTATAGTTGAAGTCAGGGAGCCCGCCTGAAGAATGGAGTGGCGATTTTATTTTGAAGTTGTAGTTGAAGTCAGGGAGCCCGCCTGAAGAATGGAGTGGCGATTTAGTTTTGAAGTTGTAGTTGAAGTCGGGGAGCCCGCCTGGAGAATGGAGTGGCGATTTTATTTTGAAGTTGCAGTTGAAGTCAGGGAGCCCGCCTGGAGAATGGAGTGGCGATTTAGTTTTGAAGTAGTAGTTGAAGTTAGGGAGCCCGCCCGAAGAATGGAGTGGCGATTTATTTTGGAGTTGTAGTTGAAGTCAGGGAGCCCGCCTGAAGAATGGAGTAGCGATTTTATTTTGGAGTTGTAGTTGAAGTCAGGGAGCCCGCCTGAAGAATGGAGTGGCGATTTTATTTTGAAGTTGTAGTTGAAGTCAGGGAGCCCGCCTGGAGAATGGAGTGGCGATTTTATTTTGAAGTAGTAGTTGAAGTCAGGGAGCCCGCCCGGAGAATGGAGTGGCGATTTTATTTTGAAGTAGTAGTTGAAGTCAGGGAGCCCGCCCGGAGAATGGAGTGGCGATTTTATTTTGAAGTAGTAGTTGAAGTCAGGGAGCCCGCCCGGAGAATGGAGTGGCGATTTTATTTTGAAGTAGTAGTTGAAGTCAGGGAGCCCGCCCGGAGAATGGAGTGGCGATTTTATTTTGAAGTAGTAGTTGAAGTCAGGGAGCCCGCCCGGAGAATGGAGTGGCGATTTTATTTTGAAGTTGTAGTTGAAGTCAGGGAGCCCGCCTGGAGAATGGAGTGGCGATTTAGTTTTGAAGTTGTAGTTGAAGTCAGGGAGCCCGCCTGAAGAATGGAGTGGCGATTTAGTTTTGAAGTTGTAGTTGAAGTCAGGGAGCCCGCCTGAAGAATGGAGTGGCGATTTAGTGTTGAAGTTATAGTTGAAGTCAGGGAGCCCGCCTGAAGAATGGAGTGGCGAGTTATTATTTTGAAGTGTTGTTGAAATCAGGTGCCCGCCCGAAGAATGGAATGGCGATTTATGATTAGAGTTTGTCGATAAAGTCAGAAGCCCGCCGGAAAAGCAGAACGGCGTCTCAGTTTCCAAGATTTGATAAGGATAGTGAACAATCGGAAAGTGACGGAGTGTAACGGAAATCCCCAGCATGAATCAGAAGGAAGGCAACAAGGATCAGAAAAGATAGATTCAGACTTCGAAGGAGAATAGCTCGAAGATCACAAGCAAGGGAATTCGCTTCAGAGTGCAATGCAAGATAGCAACGAAAGAAGCTTGCGACCAGAATGCGAGTCAACAGTCCGAGATGATCAACAGAAGATAGTCACAATAAAAAAAAAGGCAAGGAGTTAATCCAAGTGCAGAAGTTGATGAAAGATGTGGTGTGCTCAAGACATGGCCGAGGTCACAAGCACTGCATACCTGGTCCAGATCCAGAAAGCTGAAGAAGATTGAACTAGTACCTACAACTAGCAAATATCAAGGTTCAAATTTAGAGTCCGCATGAAGCACCAACCAATACTCAAGATCAAGCTTCAGAAGACTTATAAATAGGAATCTTGTAACTAGTAGCTAATAGGCTTAGTTAGTCTTTCTCATGTTTTGATTTTTGATGTAATAGCAGGGACCACGGACCGGAACTTCGATGGAACAGAACCTCGACGGAACGACACCTCGACTGGCTCTCCACCTCGGTATACCCCTTCATCACTCACTTTCGAACTACACGTGGCTTGATTCCTTTATAGCCAAGGATATGTAGGCAGCTCAGATACAAGGGCTCGGTCACATCCTCTTCTTTTAGTTTAGTCCCTCCGAATAAGGGTCGGGTCAAAAAACACTTGTCTAGTCGTTCTTTATCTGAAAACTCTTTGTGTTTTCAGTCAAAGAGGGGCAGCTGTAAACGCGTGATTTTTGACCCTTCCCGAGATTTTTTATATTTTTAGCGTAAAATATTTAATTTAGTCCTAATACAACTATCTTAGCTAATTTTGACTCTTTTACTTTATTTTTACCTTAAAATAAAAAATATACAAAAATATAGTTTTATTAATGTTTCGTAGTCATTTTAAACTTGAAAAATACAAAAATAGTACTTTATATTTTTTATCTTTTATAAAAAACGAAAATAATAAAAAATAGTTTCATTAATATTTTGTAGTTATTTTAAACTTGAAAAATATAAAAATAGTATTTTATATTTTTTATCTTTTTATAAAAACGAAAATAATAAAAAAAATAGTTTCATTAATATTTCGTAGTTATTTTAAACTTGAAAAATATAAAAAATAGTTTTATTTTAATTATGAGTATTATAGTTATTTTGATTACCTAGGATTAATTAAATAACACCATTCTCGGTTCCGGGCGAAGAATAATATTCGGGTTCAAACTACCCGGTTTTATAATTTTCGGACCTAGCCCGTAATAATCCGAGTCCACTACACTAAGGGGGACAATACATAATGGATGGGGAATAAGAACAAAGACAAGAAGAAAAAGACAAAGGGATAAAAACAAAAGAAAAAGACAAAAACAATATGGGACTAAATAAAAAAAAAATAATAATAATAAACAATAACTATACATCTTGAGGTTAAAAAGAAGAAGAGACGGCAGAAAGGAGGATGAAGAGGAACACAACAAAGAAAAATACAATTGAAAGGAAAGATGAAAAAAACGAGAAAGGATTTTGAAAAACAAGTAGAAAGAAATGAAACAGAGAGATTGAAAAAACGCAAAAGAAAGAGGAGAAAGAAAAAAGAAAAGAAGAAAAGAGAGATACAATAGAAAGAAAGCAAGAAGAGAACGGCAAAGAAGGAGAGAAAAAACGCAAAAGAAAGAGGAAAAAGTTTTTCTGCTTCGTCAACCTCGTTCTGCCCGTCGAATCGTTTGTTCTTGGTTCCGATTTGGTTCGAGTTCTGTCCGGAGAGGTCGAGGTTCGAGATCGTCATAAAAGGTTCGTTTTCTCGTTGTGTACGTTGAAAAATATGCAGAAATAAAGGTGCATGTTCTTTTCCGATATTGTTCTTCTCGCTAATATTTTGGAGTGTTTCGTATTTGATTTAGTTTCGTATGGTTCAGGACTATTTTTGTAAATATATGATTTTGTTGAACATGCAATGTCGAAGTTAGCTAATGAAAATGACTAATCCTTCATATGCTCGCCAACTAGTTATGCTTCCGTTGTTTATGTAATTGTTCACCATAGTCTTGAATTTGCTCACTTAGTTAGCTACTCGTATGTTTACTCGAATTGGTTATAGTTGAGCACGATGTTGTCACATTATGGAAATTGGTTCGTTATTCTTTAAACGACGTAATTAGATTAAAGGAATCGGGGGTGCATTTCATGTGACCCGACTCCAATTGTGAACAAGGTTAAATAAAGCGTGTCGTGAACCACAAGTGCATTTCATGTAGTGTGGCTTGCAACATGTTTTAAATAATCTTGAATTAACTCTTAAATAAATATAGCGGAATGTAGTTTGCTTTTAAATTAGAATTAGAGGTGTGCCTCGCCTAACAAAATTATACAAATCGCGGGGCCCTCATAAATGTATATGTAAAATATTTAGATTTCGAGATGTGCCGTTTCTTAGCAAATTTCCTAGCCTTCTCAAAAAATGTAAATAAGTAATCGCTCTAGGCGCGTATTTTAATAATTTTACCTTCTTAAATACGGGTGTGCATTTCATGCGGCCCAAATCCAAATCCCAAAATATTGAATAAGAGTGTGTCGAGGATCCGGGTGCATTTCATGTGACGTGATTCGAAACATATTTTTAGGCAACATTCTCTTTCGTAAATAATAATAATAATAAAAGCGGTAAAGGGATATTAATTTGCATTAAGTATATAACTGTAAAAATCAGATAAATAAGCCGAATATGACAGTTAAGCGACCGTGCTAGAACCACGGAATTCGGGAATGCCTAACACCTTCTCCCGGGTTAACAGAATTCCTTATCCGGATTTCTGGTTTCGGACCGTTAAATAGAGTCAAAACTTTCCTCAATTCGGGTTTCAAACCGGTGACTTGGGACACCATAAATCTCCCAAGTGGCGACTCCGAATCTCTCAATAAATGGATCCCGTTTTGGTTGTCCTTTAATTGGAAAAACTCTCTTTTATATTTTGCGCCCTCGCGGGTAAGCGTAAAAAAGAGGTGTGACAGCTCCAACAAGAGAATAAAGTAATACCACCAAATATTATCAGTTTACATTACCTTGCCCTGTCTCTAAACATATACCCCTGACAAATCACTAGCATAGCAATACCATCTCCCTTAATCATCTGAAGATCGATTCTTAAATCACTTGCAGTTGCCCGCGCTGCTCAAGAATTTAATGACTTCCCAATACATTAGGAACTGAACCAAAACCCTAAACACGCAAATCTCAATTTTCCATATCATAACGCATAGACCATACCACACCAGGATAACATGAGGACTTCTATACCTCTCCTGCGCCGCAGACATCGATGCACTCAACTAGTCAAGAACTTTCATGATCCCATATAGGAGGAAAAATTATTACACACTCCATGCTTCGCATACCCAGAGGAATTATACTCATCTTCAAATCACGGTAAAACACATCAAGAACTCTTTCTCTCAATTCCATTGCACAAGATAAACTACTATGACTGAATCATTCTACCCAAACCAAGCTAAGAAACTGCCAGCACGCAATAGCTTTGCTGCACAATACTTGTAAGACTCATTACCTTGAACACATACAAAGGATTACTCATATCCTTATCATACTGATTCGGTTTATTATCAAGTTGTTCCATTTACCCAGTTTCCTACCTGATTTATCTTTACTTTGACATTCTCCCTTTGTAGCACCACAATACCTCAACCCAGGTTACCACACGAGACTCGCACATAAAACCACACTGTTTGAGACCCATAGGCCACCAAATATCCTCTCAAACCTCTCCCAGAAATACCACATTCCAGAATACTTTACTTTGAAGAACCTCCTGCGAATTTGAATTCGTTACCATTACCTTCCAAATACGGATACATAGAATCCCATAATGGACATAACATAGCACAAGTCTTGATATTTTTCTAATGAAAACACAGTCTCTAGCCATATACACAAACTTAAGACAGCTGATTGTTACATGCAAAATATTGAGCACAATAAAACTATTCTCGAGAGTCATTCACTCTTATTCGGCTGTAATTCACCTACCCCAAATGAACAGAACCACTCATGCTTTATTAGTACTATGACACCGTAGAACATGGTCTCATACAGATACAAACAACCATATTTCTTCTCTATACGCTGAACATTCGTTATCAACAGCAGTTCAAAACATCCTAGTATTTCTTCCCGTCTACGAAGCACCATACAACCTTTATCAAAATTTTCCCTCACACGCGCCATTCTCGGCTCAATTTCTACGACCAGACCTGATCCACCAACATACTTTGAGACAGAACTAACATAGCACACAACAGTGTAATCAGCTAATCCATAGCAACCACCCCAACTTGGCTCGAAGCCATATACCAGGACCCACTCAATAGTCCTTAATACTTTTACTCTAATGATGCCACAATGTTATAGTAAGATTTAAACTCAAGTCATCTACAAGTTCGTGAAAATACAGATCAACTAGTACCGTAATCCTCCACACATCTCACATTCATTTCTACCACAGTTGAGTCCACTTTCTTAGGCGTCCCAAATTCTCAAATTACAACAAAGTAAGGATAGAAATTTGTGTCGGTGCTTTGTTCAGCTGATGAATGACTGAGTATTCTTCGGCTTGTATCTTTCTCCAGAGATTGTCGGACCCAGTTTCAGTGATGGTTGGCTGACTAGACGCCTGCTTGATTGACTCAGCCAAATGTTTCGGAGTATAAACCCTACCGTTTCTCGTCATACCCAACGCCGCAACAGCTTTCCCGAACTTGACCTTACCTATCCTTATTGCCTCGGCTGTGTATTCCCAAGGTATTACATTTTTATGGAATCGTATTACGGCCGACATTGCCACTGGAATTGGTGCGACTATCTTTACTCCGAATGGAGCATGCACCTTGGGTGGTAAAACTACAACTTCGATGGGTGTAGGTGCATTTGTTGGATACATGAATTTGACCTCAATCGGTGTTGGCGTCTTTGTAGAGGATGGTGCTTTAAACTCAGGTGGCATAGTCATATTTACCTCGTCATCCCCAGAGGGCTGAATCTGGACTACAATCAGATTAAGGGTGACTATTAGCTTCTTTAGATCGTCACCTTTTGTGATGAAATAGATTGATCCCTTGGGATCCCAATCATCCACTATTTCAATCATGTGAACGCCTCCACCCGTGTGGTCTGGCAAAGGGTTATTGCGGACATTCAGAGCAGGCTCCTTTGCCACAATAATCTTATTATCGATTAAAGTCTAGATCTTATCTTTCAGAGAGCGGCATTCGTCAATGGTGTCCTTTCATGCTGGAATGGTATGCACATGATTTATTTAGATTAACCCATTGGGAAAGATTCTCAGGAGCAACATGGATATGGGTGACATAACCAGCAGCTTTGAATCTTTCATACAACTGGTCGATAGGTTCAGCAATAGCAGAATATTTATTTGGGGGCCTTCGGTCAAAGTTTGGTCAAGGTCTAGGAAAGTTTTAGTTGAGTACTGTAGGCTTGATAAACATGTGCGGGTTGGGAATATTTGGATGAAGTAGGCTGATATGTGGGGAGGTGATTGATAAGTGGATGGTGGAGCTTGATAAGAGGGTAAGGGTGCTTGGTAGTTTTGAGTAAGCTGGTATGTAAGTGGAGGCATTAGGTAGGCTTGGTATTTGATGGGAGTTTGGTTCTCTGTGCCACAATTATGGCTCCTACGTCCCTTTTCTTTGACACACCGCCTGAATGTAAGGCTGTGTTTGTAGCTTGCAAAGCCTCAAAATTAGTAACCATACCACTTTTGATGTCCTCTTCGATACTTTATCCCAACTTGATAATGTCAGAAATTTTGTGGCCATCAATCATCATCAACCTCTCATAATACTGTGGGTCTTGGGCTCGGACGAAGAATTTGTTCATTTGTTCTTCTTCTAAGGCGGGTCTAACCTTAGCAGTTTCGGAGCTCCAACGAGTAACATACTCGCAGAATATTTCTGTGGGCTTCTTCTTTAGATTTTGAATATAGAACACATCCGACGCATTCTCCGTGTTGAACTTGAATATGTCCATAAAACATATGCCATGCTTACCCAGTTCGCCGCTGCATGGCGATTTCCAGTGGCGGCGACGGTGGTGAGAGAGGAAAGTGGGAGAGACGATATAAGGTGAGATACTAGGTTAATGTGAGGGGGATTCAGACATTTTGATTAAGATAGGGGGAAATGTTTGCAACCCTAGGATAGGGAAACACGGATAGCTAGGATCGATTTGTCACTTATTAACTCAAAACGACGTAGTATCCTTCCCATACTACATCGTTTCAAGAGTTTTAGAGACATAGACTTTGGACCGGGTATGGTTTGGGCTGGGTTGAGACCGGGTTTTGGGGGATTTCCATTGGGCTAGCCAAATTAAATTGAATAATGGACCAAAGCTGACTAGCCTAATTTCCTTCTTCTCTTTATTTGTTTCAATTCTTTTATTTATTTTCTTTTTTTTGTTTTGTTTAATATAAAATTAAAATAAGAACCTGGTTTAGTTCTGTAACTAAACTAACTAACTTTCTAAAATTCACTAAATCCTAATTTTTAAAGAAGACTAAGCAAAACAAAATTAAAGATAAAAAAGATGTAAAGGGGTATTTTTTGTTATTTTCTTCCATTTTTGTAATATTAATTGACTAATAAAAATACTAACACGGGTCCTTAAATGCAAGCATGCTATCTTGTATTTTTCATGAGTTATATCAATTAATAATGCACACAAAAAATTATAAACAAAATACGAAATTATGCAATTAATTTCCTAAAATTCAAATAATAAAAGAAAAATCCTAATTCTAATAGATTTTATAGGAGTAATTAAACGAGGCAAAAATCACACGGTGGAGGTTTTGCTACACTTTTTTCATAGGAAAAATTCGCTCACACGAATTTCATTAATTCCGGGTATTATTCAGAAAATATAGTAGAAGATCGTAGAACTTGAGAATCCTCTCTCGGTGCTGATTGCATTACATGTGCGGGTACGTAGATTTTTATAAAGACGAAATATATAAAATACTACCTGACCTTGTGCCAATATCCATGTTACACACATATTGATTACGAGAATAACTTTGCTTTAAAAAATGTATCTATAACACACTATTTTAGCTACGTGGCAAAAGTGTATTTTACACACAAATGAGGCACATGAATTGTAAATTTTTTCTATCTAAAGCATCATTTCGACGCAACATGTCCAGTTTTTTCACTTTTTCATTTTTTCATTGTTTCATTCTTAGTCATCTTTTTTATTTTTATGAATCAAGTTTCAGTGAGTTCCTCCATTGATGCTTATAAAGGTCAATTATACCCCTCGTTACAAGTTTGGCTCATATCCAACCTTGCCGTTACATTATTGGCCCGGATACCCCCTAAACTTTAAACGGAGCAAAATACCCCCTGAACTTTACGATAAAGTCTATATATAACCCTCATTTTTTTAACAAAATATTTTTGTAAAAACTAGATATTTTGTTAATTTTTTTTTCTGTTTTTACAACAAAACTTTAAAAACACTGAAAAACGAAGAAAAAATATTTTTCAAAAGCGAAAAATAATTTGTTGAAATATTTTATTTAGTTTTTAAAAAACAAAAATATTTTGTTAAAAACTGAAAATATTCTAATTCCTCGGTTTTTATATTTTTTTCCAGTTTTTACAAAAAAAATAATTTTTGCAATTTGTTTAAAGTTTCACAAAAAGAAATGTCCTTTTCTTTTGGAAATGTTCTAATTTCTAGTTGTAAAACTTAAAAAAAAATTGCAAAAATTTACAAGGGAAAATGAAATAAAGAGTGCAAAGTTGCGCTAACCATAGAGAGAGTTGCCGAACCAGCACCAGCTTTTGCCTGAAGAAATGAGCACTGTGTCCATTCAGCAAAAGATGAATTCCACCAATGGGGTTAGCTTAGTCGGTAATTTGTGGTGTTATGACAGCAAAATAAACCATGACCGAAATCATCCAGAAATTTTTCTTGTTTACAAAAGGAGAGTAGCAAGGAAAAGGTAGGATAATGGAGAAAGAAGATAAATCAATCCAGGAGAGAGACCACATCTTATGGCAATGGAGCTGAGGCATGATGCTGGACACGCTAGCACTGCACATTAGATGTGGAAGACGTGGAAGATAAGGACTGATTATTTTTTTTGTAAAAACTGGAAAAAAATATTAAAACCGAGGAATTAGAATATTTTCAGTTTTTAACAAAATATTTTTGTTTTCTAAAAACTGAATAAAATATTTCAACAAATTATTTTTCGCTTTTGAAAAATATTTTTTCTTCGTTTTTCAGTGTTTTTAAAGTTTTGTTGTAAAAACAGGAAAAAAAATTAACAAAATATCTAGTTTTTACAAAAATATTTTGTTAAAAAAATGAGGGTTATATATAGATTTTATCGTAAAGTTCAGGGGGTATTTTGCTCCGTTTAAAGTTTAGGGGGGTATCCGGACCAATAATGTAACGGCAAGGTTGGATATGAGCCAAACTTGTAACAAGAGGTATAATTGACCTTTTTTCATTGTTTCATTCTTAGTCATCTTCATTGTTTTTATGAATCAAGTTTTAGTGAGTTCCTCCATTGATGCTTATAAAGAACACTTCTAATAATTTCAACAGCTCGTCCTCTAACTCATGAACCTGAATCTCACCTCAAATTCATTATAAAGCATTTTTTCTTAGATATTCCTTCAACCTTGCTTCAACCCCAGCCCCCCGCTGCAATCCTAGACCCCTTACCTTTCTTCCGTACCTATCTATGGCCTTTGCTTATCTTTTGGTGGGGGGTTTTGTTTTTTCAACATAAAATCGTCTTAAGATTTTTTGTTTTCACCCGTTCTCATCCGCGTTGTTTATATAAATTGTGCAAGACCCAGAAATTAATTATTTGAAAATGTTGTTTTTTGTTGAAATTGGTGTTTGGGGATTAAATTAATTGTATATTAGAAGCTCCATTTCAATTGAAACTCATTTAGAGATGAACTAAGTAGTTGGATCGAAATTTGTTTAAGAAGACCGAAGAAGAGTACTTTGAATTTTGAGTTGGGTTAAACTTGAAGAAATCTAAGGTTGATGTTGAAAACTTTGCTTGTTGATCTGTATTCATTTTCTCTAATCTTGAAACTGAGATAAAAGTTATAGCAGCCATGGTGGTTGGTTTTCATCGAGGAAGAAGATGGATTTCTTTTCCTTTTAACTTCAAGACACGTGTCACGATTTAATTGGTGTGTGACATATACCTATTTAAAAGATGTGGTCAAATATAAAAGTGGTGTGTCATTGACAACATTTTTGAAATATTAAGTGTATAAAATTATTTCCATATTGTATAAGTGTATAACGGAAATTTGAGACAAACTCAGATGGTAATTTATGTATTTTGCGCAATTGATTAAGAAGACTAAGATGATAATGGGTAGTTTTAAAAAGACCTGAGAAGTCAATGAAATTGTATTATAATGTTGGATCTCTATTATTTGATTCTTCTTTCTATTGGTAACCATTTAAGTTCATTACCCAATTAATACAACTTTTCTCACAGCAGACCATTCTGAATCCCAAGCCCTACTTTCTTCAACTTTTTCTGCTAAAATAAAAGCAGGCAAAAACACCAGGAGAAGAAGAGAGACTTTATGCTTCTGAAATTTGGTCATCTGGGATAAGGTCTATTCTAATTCTCATACCATTTTATGCTATCCTTATGTTTTTGAGATTCGAAGAAATTAATTTTTTCGAGACTCATTCTTATTTTGTAGACTAATTCTTTAACAACTAACCGTTGCTGGGATATATTATGTTTATGATTTCACCATTTCTGGCGTTGAAGATGAATTACAGGTATAATTACTATTCATCATAATTTTAGCAATATTGTTTCTTTTAAAATATTTTTACTATGTTTCAATTTGTTTGAACCTTTGCGGAATACAAAGGTCAACTTGACCAATTTCCGTGTGAATTTGGGCATCAATCCTTTAAATTTGATTTTTTATATATATTTAGAAATCTCATACAAATACTATAAGTCACAATAGTTAAAAATTCAAAATTATTCAAATATTATTTACACAAATATAATTTTTTTTTAAATAGTGTTTTGATCCCTAAATAGTAATAATAGCTTCATTCATTTTGAGACAAAGGGAGTACTAAAAGAAATTAGCAAAAATATATTGCAATCAACTTGGCAACAAGTAAATATCTTTTAACAATTAAGCTTGGAGTATGCTATTAATATGTTGTATCTTCTAGTAAACTTTTTCCTGCTATGGCTCTATGCTTCTCCTGTTGTTTCTCATGATAAATTTTTAATACGTTTTTTATGCATCAGATCTTGAGAACTTGAAAAGAACGGCAAGAAAATCTGCTTCGGCAGTGACTAGTGAAATTTACAATCATGGAAGGAGGAGAAGAAAATGAAGGAGAAAGAGAGAAAGGGGAAGCAAATAACTCATCGGTATGTCTTACAATATTTCCATGTATTAAATTAGTACTGACTTCGATGATTATCCAAATTATAATCCTCAAGATTCCACGTTGTCATAAAACTGTTTCTAAGAGTTGTTCAAAAGTTCTTAACATAAGTCTGTGTTTGGTACGAAAAGAAAATATTTTTTAAGTTTTTTTATGTTTGATTAGATTAAATATTTTAACAATATTTTTCTCATGAATTTATTTTTCTCTAATCGGAAGAAAATATTTTCCCTATCAAAGAAAAATATTTTTCAAAACTCTTTTTCAACCTTCCCCATCCCCACCAACCCACCCCCGCCTACCTACCTCCACTCCCACCCCACCTACCCTACCCTACCCTACCCCTACCCCCCACACCTTGCACATGTTAACTGTTGTCTGTGCACTGCATGGGACTGTTTTGCCCAGCTACTGCGTGCCCAAGGCTGGCATTGCACCCGCCTTGCCCCATGACACTGCTTTCCACCAATGTCATGGCTACAGCTCGCCGCCCACTGACTTAGCCGCACACGTTCATTGCCACAGCTGTCCGCTTATGTCAAGTCGCACTCAACTTGATCAGATCTGCCCGCATCAATTGTCATTGCTTGTCGCACATTGCCTTGCCTTGCCATGTCTTTGCCCCTACTTGACATGGCTTTGCCTTGGCATTGTCTATACAAACCTGCATGTCCAAGTGTGCGCCTTGCCTCCGTTCAAGGTGCGTTTGTCAACCCGCATAGTCCGTCATGCCGAGCTGCCCGTCATGATGTTGCCCCATTTTTTAGGTTGTTTGTCAAGACCATCATGAAAATTCTTGTCACAACCCACGCCGGCCGAGGACCTTTGTTAAGGGGCTAACACATGGGGACTTGGAGGGGGGAGGGTCAGAAGAGTAAGTATTAAAAATTATTTTTCTAAAATTTTTTTTACTCTCTAACCAAATATTAAAACAAAATTCGAAAAAAGTTTTTCGCTCACCAACCAAACAAAAGAAAATAAGTAATAAATCATTCATTTTCTAAGAAAATATTTCTCATGAAAAATATTTCGTTTGTACCAAACACCCGAAATGGCTTCTTCTTTGGTAGAATATTTATTTGCTAAGGCGTTTACTTGGTAGAATATTTATTTCCTAAGTAAGAAGTTGAAGAGCATTAACATTGTGATGATATTTAAATAACCAACTTTTCTCACTCATCTAGGTAGTACTTAATTATACCACGATACAAAATAATTTTTACAAATATTTCAAAGAATAAATAAGCAATTGTTTGAAAATACTTTTATGATGATTAGACTCTAAAGTACAGTAATATCACTCGCCTAAAATACAGGTAATTACAAAACGTCTGGCCTAACTGATATAAAGTTGTTGATAAGAATCAAGAAAAATCACATTTAAGTAATGAAAGTAACTTTATAAGCAGTTATTAATTTAGAAACAACAACAAAAACAACTTTTATTTGGTTTTAGCTAGGTTTTCCGTTTATAAAAAGTAACTACATTTTTTTACCAAATATATACAAATTTTGCCAAAAGCTACAAATTATATACAACTTGAATATAATCTTTTATTGTACAGAATTCGATGCGTAAGCTATAATTTAAATACAACTTATATACAACTTGTACAAAATTATGTTCATTGTATACATTTGTATGTTGTTTATACACCCTACATACAAAGTATATACAATATATTAGTATCTTCTTGTTGGGTTTCAATTTGAAATTCCAACGAAAACCAACTCCAATCTTCACCAAATTTTCTCAAAATTTAGGTATAGACTCGAAAAGATATTTTCAATCATTCACAATAACACCCAATCTAGACAAATGGCATTTTTACGAAAATTAATTTTTGAAGTTAAAGTTTCAAAGCTTTTTAATGTTCACTGGACTCTCAAGTTTTCAATGGAGTTTAGAAATCATGTTTTGTGTCCATCTAGCACTAACAGAAAAATCACTAATCTTCATGTTTTTGGTTTCAAGATATATCAAAAGTTTTGTTCTTCAATTTTATCCTGCTGGTTCAAAGCTTAAACTCTATCTCGGGCATTAGAGTTGATTGATCTCCTCTCCTTTCTCCTCCGGGCTCTATGTCAGAGTAGTAATTCCAATTATTACAGTCGATCCCATTACAAGGAGTCAAGAACCTCTTGTTTACATCATCGCTAGACCAAGATACTCTTCTCCTCTGTGTCATCTCGTATGTCTTAATTCCTTACTTTGTACATAAATGGTAAATTTTATATGCTAATATAATTGAATGATAATTTCTCTAAAATAGGTAAATAAGTAGATAATGTGGTATAGCTAGGCAAAATTGGTGTGTTATAACTTTAGAAAGAAGCACAAAAATGATAACTTGATGTATTCTAGAAAAAGTGTTTATTGAACATAAGTTTTCTGTATAGAACATAACTAATTAAAAGCAACGATCAATTTTTAGAAGCTGATTAAACTAACGGATAAGCTTACTCAAACAGTATTTGTATGATATACAGTGGTGGTGGAGATAGGAATTATACAAAGGGGTGTTAAAATAAAAAAAATTGCTGCAATCGGGAATGGAACTTGCAACCTTCTAAAATTTTGATATCCCTTGACCATTGCACTAAGAGATTTGTCTTGTATCAATAGTTGTCAACCCCTTGTATATATTCAATTTTTTTTTTTAAAATATTTATTTACACAGTGTTATTTTTCGGCGAAGGGGTGTCGGTTGACACTCATCGGATAAGGATGGCTCCGTCACTGATGATAAAACAAAACAAGCTACGAAGAGAAAATAGAGAAAAAACTCTTTTTAATTATAAGCTTGAGAAATATGTTTAAAATGTATAGGTATGATTATTGTGCAGAGTAGTGTTTAAGGAGTACGCTTCTAGAAATTAGTCAGTGTGATAGTTAGTTGATTAGCAAGTTGTTACTCCCTCCGGTCCATACTAAGTGTCTCTTTTACTTTTTGATTTTGGTTCAAAATAAATGTCTAGTTTGGTATCAAGAAAAAATTTAATTTGTTTTTACTCGTTTATACCCTTATGTGCAGAAGAGCAATAAATGCCACTATAATCATGTGCCTAATATTTAATAAGGATAGTTTAGTCATACTATGTAATTTTGTATATGATTTAGTATTTTTTTAATGGGCGTGCTAAAAATAAAAAAGACACTTATTATGGACCGGAGGGAGTAGTTGATGAGCTAGCAGAACTTAGTAGTTAATTTGTTAATTTGTTAGGAAGTTAGTCATCCTAAGCCCAAAAATTTACTTGCTGGTCTTTTTCTTTTTCTTAATCTTTTGTTTTTTACACTTTTCTTCTTCCCGAGATGAAAACCACCATTAAAAGACATTAAGCTCCATTTACAACATCATTCCTTTAAAAATTCAGTTTTTAATTTTAGATTGGTATTTTTCCTCAAACTTTTCATTCCTATCTTTGCATTAGCAAGAAAATAAATTTAAATTTGATTATAGATACACATGTCATCTTTTTATTGGATATTACACTTAATTAATTATGACAATAACTTAAAAAATATTTTTTCCTTTTCTTTTCGAAAATACACAATTCTTTTCTTAAAAATTCAGCAACAACGACCAAAAAAATATCATTACGTGGATATTATTTTTTGACCGAAATCGATATCAAAGAATTAAAATTTTGGACTTCATTGTTGTCATGTTTCTACTAGTCATGAAAGAATAGAATAATAGATCAAAATAAGGAACATAATGAGAGAGAAAATAAAAGAGTGACAAAATATACAGTGGCATAGTGGCAGGCGAGTGTGTTTTACCTCCCAAGAAATATCTGATTATAACATTTTAAGGAGATATTTATTCGGTAATAGGATACCCGTAAAGAAAAGGTGTGTAGTTGGAACTTGGGTCATAGGTTGAGGGAGTACTTATGCATTATCCCTTTCTTGTTTGTTCTCTTTGATTTCAATTTATAGAACCCAACCAAAATGATATTCTTTTCCTTCTTAAAAGAAATTCCAAACGACGAATGATCTCTTCCAACAGTCATTACTTGAATGCACGACTAACTTGTTTGTGGCATAAATAGATCAGTAGTATTAGAAATTTCGGGAGAATAAGACAACACAAAAGAACACTCAAAACTCACAAAGAAGAAAAAATGGAGACAAGGAGGATTTCTATTCAACTTGACTTACATCAAATGGCTAGATTACATAGCTATTATAGGAGAACTCTTTCATGCATCTAGCCTAGTGTATATGTAAACACAATAACTAAGTCCACACCTTACTTCATTCAAGGTACATGGATGACACTAATGCATAAAGAAATTCACACTCTAATGCATGTACTCACTTAATGTCTAGTTCATGAACTAATGTAGACACATGTAGACAAATGTAAACTAATGTGAACTAATGGAAACAAGTGTATTATGTTTCACATTTCAACATCCTCCCTTAAACTTGTTTCATCACTCCAAGTGCTATCCTTAGCTTTTGAAAAAGCTCAATCTTCAACGGCTTGGTGAAAATATCCGCAATTTGATCTTGTGACTTCACATGCTCAAGCTCCACAACTTTATTAGATATGCAATCTCTAATAAAGTGATACCTCGTATAAAATATGCTTGCTTTTTTCATGAAACACCGGGTTCTTGGCCAATTCAATAGCCGATCTGTTGTCAACAAAAATCTTTGTAGCATCTTCTTGTGGTTGGTGAAGTTCCTCGAACAAGCTCCTTAGCCAAATTGCATGACACACACAAGAACAAGCTGCCACAAACTCCGCTTCACAAGTTGACAAAGTCACAATTGGTTGCTTCTTAGAATTCCATGTAAATGCGGAATTTTCAAGAAAGAAACAAACCCGGTAGTACTCTTTCTATCATCAATATCACCAGCCCAATCACTATCACAATATCCAACAAGTTTGGAGTCCTTGGAAAATGAATAAAAATTTCCATAATCAAGTGTATCTTTGATGTACCGAAGTATTCTTTTGGTTACCTTCAAATGGGAGGTAGTAGGCTCTTCCATAAAGCGACTCACAAGTCCATCATCAAAAAGAATATCCGGCCTTGTACATGTCAAGCACCTTAAGCTTCCAACAAGACTCTTGAAAAGTATGGGATTGACCATTTCTCCATCTCCATGCTTGGATATTTTAGCTCCACATTCAACGGGGGTGCTAACTCGATTGCAATTCTCCATATCAAACTTCTTGAGAATTTCCTTTGCATATTCTTCTTGAGAAATAAAAATTCCATCATCCCTTTGTTGCACTTTAATTCCAAGGTAGTAGGACATTAAGCCAATGTCCGTCATCTCAAAATCTCTTGCCATAGCCTCCTTGAATTCTTCAAACATCTTTGGATTATTTCCTGTAAAGATCAAATCATCTATATACAAGCAAACAAGTAAGACGTCACCATTTTTAGCAATCTTGACATAAAGTGCATGTTCATGTGAACACTTTGAAAAACCATTTGCTTGAAAATATTTGTCAATTCTACTATTCCACGCCCGTGGGGATTGCTTCAAGCCATAAAGTGCCTTCTTCAATTTTAGCACTTTGTCTTCATGTCCATCAACCTTATAGCCCAAAGGTTGATCAATATACACTTCTTCCTCCAAAATACCATTCAAGAAAGCTGACTTGACATCCATTTGATGAATCTTCCATTGGTTTTGAGCTGCCAAAGAAATAATAAAACGAATTGTTTCCAAACGAGCGACCGACGCAAAAACTTCATCATAGTCAATACCGGCCTTTTGCTTGTATCTCTTGGCAACCAATCTTGCTTTATACCTTTCCACTTCTCCCTTGGAATTTTTCTTCAACTTGTACACCAATTTGACACCAATGGTGCTTTTGCCTTTTGGAAGTATGGCCAACTCCCAAGTATCATTCTTCTTGATTGCTTTGATTTCTTCATCCATGGCATCTCTCCATTTGATATTTTGGGCATCATCATCATAAGTTACAGGCTCACTATCCACTAACAAACAAAAGTGAGTAAAATCATATAAATCATCTCTTACCACTTCTATATTCTCATACAAGTCACGAAGACTTCTAGTCTTCCGAGGCACCTCACTTGAAGATCTTGCACTTGACTCATCTCCTTCTTGATTTTGTGTTGACGGTGTTGGTGGTGTGATAGGCTGCTCCACAACTTCTCCATCATCATCTTCAAAGAAAGGACTAAAAGAGTAATCTTGCTCTTTAGCTTTCCATTCCCAAGCATTCTCTTCATCAAATTCCACATCTCTACTTATGGTGACTTTGCCATTTCTTGGGTTATATAATTTATAACCTTCAGAATTTTGATCATAGCCAATGAAAACATACCTCTCACTTTTATCATCAAGCTTGGACCTCTTCTCATCCAGCACATATGCATAAGCAATGCTCCCAAAAACTCTCAAATGAGCAACTTTTGGCTTGAAACCACTCCAAGCCTCTTGAGGTGTTTTGTCATGAACACTCTTGGTGTGACACCGATTTGACAAGTACACCGCACAAGCAACTGCTTCAGCCCAAAACTCCTTTGGCATATTTTTGCTCTTCAACATACTCCGTGCCATGTTGAGAATACTCTGGTTCTTTCTTTCCACAACGCCATTTTGCTGTGGTGATCTTGGAACTGTCAAAAAATGACGAATTACATTTTTTTTCACAAAAAACCTTGAATTCATTTGAAGCGAATTCTCCACCATTATCGGACCGCAATGACTTCACTTGGTAGCCACTTTGTTTCTCCACCATGCTCTTGAACTTTTTGAAAATCTCAAACACCTCCGATTTTGCCTTCAAGAAATAAACCCAAGTTTTTCTTGAAAAATCATCAATGAAAAGTAAAAAATAATTACTTTTACCAAGTGAATACAGCTTGATTGGTCCGCACAAATCCATGTGAATCAACTCCAATGGGCATCGAGCTCTAGTCAAAGACTCCTTAGGAAAGTTTTTTCTTGCTTGCTTTCCAAAGAGACATCCTTCACAAAGTTGGCTCGGATGATCAATTGTTGGCAACCCAATTACCATGGCCTCCTTCTTCATCAACCTTAAACTATCAAAATTCACATGGCCAAATCTCATATGCCAAAGCCAAGATGAATCTTTGGCACATGATAACAAGCATCTTGGAACATCACTTTGAAGATTCAAAATAAATATTTTATTATTAGCCATAGGAACTTTGGCTAACAATCTCCCATTTTCATCTCTCATAAATAACTTTTTATCCTTCAAATGAATATCATAATTTTTCTTTAAAAGTTGTCCCAAGCTTAAAATGTTACTTTTCATCTCCGGTACATACAAAACATTAGGAATTAATTGGTGGCTACAATCTTTCAAGCGAATTAAAATCGTACATTTTCCTTTGATTTTAACCCGTGAAGAATCTCCAAAAGTGATGTTGCCACCATTCAGTTCTTCAAGCTCCACAAATAAATTCTTCTTTCCACAAATATGGCTACTTGCACCGGAGTCAAGGTACCATTGATTTTTCTACACTTTCTTCTCCTTTGCAAGCAAGAAGTAGAGTGCCATCTCCATCTTCATTTTTGCTCTCCCCAAAATTATTTTTCTCTTCCACATTACTTTTGCATTCCCAGGGAAAATGACCAAATTTATGACAAGCATAACATTCAATATTAGACTTATCATACCTTCCTTGACTTTGCCTCCATCCTCTATCTCTTCCACGGCCTCTTCCTTGGTTATAGTCTTGGATTTTGTTCTCTTTGCTAGGTGGTTGACTACCACCTCTTCCTCTTCCACCACGGCCTTGTCCACGTCCACGACCTCTTTGTTGCGAGCCACGCTTTTCATCTTTCTCCTTGAAAGAAAGTTTTGCTTGCAACGCTTGTTCAACCGATTCTTCTTTCGGTTTCTTCAACTTTTCTTCATGTGCTTGCAAAGAACCCGTGAGTTCTTTAATGGTCATGGTGTCCAAGTCTTTGGACTCTTCAATAGCCACAACAATATAATTAAATTTTGAATCGAGGGATCGTAGTATTTTTCCAACGACCCTATCATCACTTAAGTCTTCACCATATCTCTTCATTTGATTGACAATAGCCAAAACTCTTGAAATATAATCCGAAGTAGATTCGGATTCCTTCATATGCAATAATTCAAATTCTCTTCTTAAGGTTTGGAGACGAACTCTTTTTATTTTATCTAAACCTTTAAAGGAAGTTTGAAGAATCTCCCATGGTTGCTTGGAGGTGGTTGCATTTGCAATCTTCTCAAACATCTTGTCATCCAAACTTTGATGGATGAGAGTGAGCACCTTTTGATCCTTCTTTCTAAAGGCAGCATCATCTTCCCCTTCATCACCTCCAACTTCCACCGGTTCCCAAACATCATAGGCACCAAGTAAGGCCTTCATCCGGATACACCAATTTCCATAGTTTTCTTTTGTGAGCATAGGAACTTGGAATGGAGTTCCATTACGAGTTCCATTACTTCAAGTTTGGTTGTACTCTGATACCAAATGTTAGAAATTTCGGGAGAGCAAGACAACACAAAAGAACACTCAAAACTCACAAAGAAGAAAAAATGGAGAAAAGGAGGATTTTTATTCAACTTGACTTACATCAAATGGCTAGATTACATAGCTATTTATAGGAGAACTCTTTCATGCATGCATCTAGCCTAGTGTATATGTAAACACAATAACTAAGCCCACACCTCACTTCATTCAAGGTACATGGATGACACCAATGCATAAAGAAATTCACACTCTAATGGATGTACTTAATGTCTAGTTCATGAACTAATGTAGACACATGTAGACAAATATAAACTAATGTGAACTAATGGAAACAAGTTTATTATGTTTCACATTTCAACAAATAGAAGCTCGATCATACAAAGGTTTCACAAAGTTATTGGAAACACTTTTTCCTGTTTATTTTTATTATTCATTTTGTTAACTTTTGTTGTTGAATTTGGTTCACCCTTATTTTTAGTAGGTAAACATTTTTCAACAGCTAAGAACATATACAAAGTAAATCATCTTTCTTTGCTTGGTTATACAAGTTGTAACCACATGCCAAACCGTTTAGCTTATCCAGTAGGTTGATTTGAAGAGAAAGCCCTCCATCCCTGTTAATTTTAGTGTAAAATTTCTCATGGTAAAATATATTGTTTGATAATCAGATACAACATTTGTTCTTTTGGCAGGTGTCACATGTTGTAGTACGTAAGGACATTTTCAATCTTCTGGATTTCATAGAGAGGTTAAAAAATGAGGAGGATGAAACTGCTCTTGACATGGATCAACTTCAAGAACTGAAATTGCAGCTGACATTTATGTGGACATTTGTCCAGCTTTCTTATTCCAATTTGGATGGTTTTAGTACCAAAATGTCAAGCAAAATGCAACAGCTTGAAGATCTGGTTGAGTCACTATTCTATGAGAGTGGAGATGACATGCTGGTTAAATATGACATGGATTGTCTCATTCCTCGCCTCCTGAAAAATATTAAAAGTTGTATCAGTGCAAAACAGGATTCTAAATCAAGTGCCACCATGACTGAGGAGCAGTTGGTTGAACTTTTGGACGCCCTCCTCGTGAATCTCCATGATCTACCCAACTGTGTTGATGACTTGATTCCATTGACTCAATATGAGGTTCTTCAAAATGTATGTATCCATGTAAGAGATTTCCATCGGTTTAAAGTAAATGGTCTTGTTGAGCATGAGATAGTCAAGCATGTCTTACCTCGGGTTCAACTTATGGCTGAGAGAGTAGGACACTTCTGTTTGACCGTTATGGTTGATCCATTTGAAGAAAACATAGATGATTCTGATGAAACAGATGATACCGATGGAACAGATGATTCTGATGATATAGAAGAATTTGAAATGCTTGCTAATAAAATAGGAGAATTGTTTAAAAAAATTGATGCCTCTGATGTTGATGTCAATCTTGTTCGTCTACTTGTGAAGATCATTCCCGTTGAATTGGAGGTCATGCACATATGTTCCACGAATTTGAAATTTTCAGAGTCAGCAGAAGTGAGATGCTTCATCAAGCAGCTCCTAGAAGCCTCTCCAGACATTCTTCGAGAATATCTAATTCATCTACAAGAACACATGATAAATACTACTAACACTGGCAGTTCAGCTCGAAACATTCATGTCATAATAGAGTTCCTCTTGATTATTCTAACTGATATGCCAAAGGACTTTATGCATCATGAGAAGTGGTTTGATCTTTTGGCACGTGTGGGAGCACTTACAAGGGAGGTATCTGTTCTTGCTTGCCTCTTAGAAGAGAAATCAAGAAATAAAGAGAATACAAATGAAATAAACTATGCAACTCTACACTTGCTAGAAAATATTGATCTCCTAAAGGAAGATCTCAGGTATGTTTACCTCAAAAGATCAAACTCATCTCAACTCTGCTTCCCCATGAGTGATGGACAACTCTTCATGAATCTTCTACTGAGAAATTTAAACGGTTTGCTCAATTCCAATGCTTATTCAGTTACTTTAATAAAGGAAGAAATTGAGATGGTGAAAGAAAACTTAGAATTCATAATGTCTTTTTTTCTCAATGTTGAGCAAGAATTGTATAAGGATCATTGGACTCGTACTTTAAATGCGGCAAATGAGGCGGAACATGCAATTAATTCAATTCTTGTCAGAGATCACGGTCTCTTGCAGCTTGTCTTCTTACTTCCCGATATCATAGAAAAGATCAAGCTTATCAAAAAAGAGGTATCAAACTTACCAAAGAAGATTTCCAAGAACAGGGGCCCTATTGTCGTGAACTCTCCCAACAAGCCAGTTCTAGACAACTTATCAATAGCTGGTCAAGTAATTGTAGGTTTTGAGAAGGAGAGGGATAGGATAATTAGGAAGCTTACCAGTGGACCAACAGAGATAGATGTCATTTCAATCATTGGAATGCCAGGGCTAGGAAAAACTACTCTAGCTCATAGGGTTTATAATGACAAGTCTGTTGTTAGTCATTTCGACATTCGTGCATGGTGCACAGTCGACCAAGAACATGATGAGAGGAAGTTGTTGCACAAAATTTTTAATCAAGTTTCTGGATCAAAGGAGAAGTTCAATAAGGATACTAATGTCGCTGACAAGCTGCGGAAAAAACTATTTGGAGGGAGGTACCTCATTGTGTTAGATGACTTGTGGGATATTGCAACACTGGATGAGTTAACAACATGTTTTCCAGAAGTTAAAGGAAGTCGAATTATTTTAACTAGTCGAATAAAGGAAGTTGCTTTGTACGGAAAACGCCATAGTGAGCCTCTTTATCTTCGATTGTTCAGACTAGATGAAAGTTGGGAGTTGTTAAAGCAAAGGATTTTCGGAGAAGAAAGTTGCCCTGATGATCTATTGGGTGTAGGAAAAGAAATAGCCCAGAAATGTCAAGGGCTACCGTTGGTGGCTGATCTCATCGCTGGAGTCATTGCAACAAAGGAAAAGGAAAAGACATCGTGGGTTGAAGTTTTGAATAATTTGAATTCCTTTAATTTTGAAAATGAAGTGGAAGTCCATAAGGTTATACAATTAAGTTACGACTATTTACCGGATCACGTAAAGCCTTGTTTGCTTTACCTTGGAAGTTATCCGAAGGACGAAGAAATTGAAGTCTCTGAGTTACAAGATCTATGGAGTGCAGAAGGAATTGTGGAACAGACTGAGATGAAGAGCGTGGAAGAAGTAATGAAGGTTTATTTGGATGAACTGATTTCGAGTAGCTTGATAGTGGTTCATAAGAGTGAGTATGTGAATGCAACATGTAAAATTCATGACCTTGTGCATGATTTTTGTCAGGTAAAAGCCACAAAGGAAAAGTGCTTTGACTTGATAAGTTCAAAAATTCCATCTTGTGCTTCAGATCTTATGCCACGTCGAATGACCATTCCTTCCACATATAATTCTTCTTATAATACTTGTGATTTAGAAAGGAAAAAAGTTTCCGGTATATACCTCCTTTCTTTGAAGGTTGATTCTGCTGTTTGGGAGACCAACGGTTTTTTGGTGGATAAAATGGTCCTGCTAATTCAGTTAAGAGACTTGAGGCTTCTTAGAGTATTGGACCTTGCTCAAATTCTATTGGAAGATTCTTTGCTGGATGAAATAGGCCTGCTAGTTCATTTGAGATACTTAAAGATTTCGATTGATGTTAAAGCTCTCCCTTTGTCATTGTCGAACCTCTTTAATTTAGAAACTCTACTGGTGGAAAATGGTGTATCAACCATGGTACTGCTACCTAGAATTTGGAATCTTGCAAAGTTGAGACATGTGAACATCGATAATTGTTGTTTCTTTGCTTTGGACACAGACGAACCAATACTGCTAGGTGACTGTGAGGATTCAAAGTTAGCCAAGTTGAGAATATTAGAGGGGCTTAAACTTTCCTATTCCAAAGACACAGAGGATATTTTGAAAAGGTTTCCCAATCTTCAAAAGCTTGACTGTGAAATTGTAGAATCACGAGATTCTTCAACTGAGTTCAACTGGTTTCCAGAATTTGATGTCCTTAATGATCTTGAAGAACTGGATGCAAGTTATTCACGTGGCAAACGGTCCCTTGCAGCGAGACATCTGATCACTGATTTTCGCTTCCCTTCAAGTTTGAAAAAGTTGAAGTTGGTAGACTTTTATCTGACATCTGATTCACTGTCGAAAATTGCGAGGCTACACAGCCTTCAAAATCTGTCTTTGGTTCGCACAATTTTTCATGAAGAAAAATGGAACATAGGAGTAAAAGACACCTTCGAGAATCTCAAATGTTTGAGGTTGAATGAGGTGCGTCTTTCTAACTGGCAGGTTGAAGAGGAATCCTTTCCAGTGCTTCAACGATTATTCCTGATGAATTCTGATAAGCTTAAAGAGATCCCGTCCAGCTTCGGGGATATTGCTTCATTAAGGAGTATCATACTGGTCAAGAGCCCTCAGCTTAAAGAATCAGCTCTGGAGATTAAGGAATATGTTGCAGATATGATGGGAGTGGATAGACTTCAGGTCCATATCCAGAGATCATCTTGAAATTCTGTAAGTATACATGATTTCATTAACTTATTTTTCTTTTTCCTTTTTCCAATTAATTTGACCATCATTATTTTCGGTGCAGGACGCATACAACTTCACTTTGGGCCAACAAACATCAGGTTTAGAGCTAAACACAGATTCTCAAGGCCTTTCGTGTAATTATCCCTCCTTCGCTTTTATTCTAATAGCTTGTTTGGAGGGTTGTTATCTATCGTTTTATAATGTATTATTTTGTTACTATAATGTATAGTACTTTATTATTTTGTGGATTCAACGTTTGGAAGATTGTATTATTTTCTGTTGTTTATTAATATTTTTATTTGTAGTTTATTAATATATTTATTTTGTTGGGTTGACTATATAATATCGTGCAATATATAAATGTTAGAAGCGATCTGAGAGTATCTCAATTTTAGAAGGCACAATTCACTATCTCAGACATTAAGTGCGTTTGTTTTGAAAGTCTAAATCTTAATTATTCAGATCTTAATCATTAAGTGTGTTTGTTTTTTTTACTTCACGGCTACTTAATGGGTCTGAATAGGTCTGTATGATTAAGATCTATAACAAAGACTTAATTTTATTAAGATGCTATCACATATTCATTATTAACTGCTGCCACCGCCTACCATTATCAACTACCACCATGCCACCACCACTACCCTACTCAACCAACCTCACCACCACCACCACCACGCCACCATCATCCTCAATCATAGCCGCCACCATTATCGACCATCACCGCCCACTATCCCCACCACTTTGACCACCATCACCCACAATCAACACTCATCCACCTCAACTAACACAATTGACCACCCCATCGCCACCAACAACCACGGCCGACACTGCCCATTATTATAACCTACCACCACCCACCCACCATCTTCCTCAGTCACAACTACTACCACCACCCGCCGTTATTAACTATTACCAGCCACCACCACCATCACCATCACCATCCTGAAACATAATCGCCACCAATACCAATAGCTACTTACTAGCATGAACTGCCATAATCAACCAATACTACCACCATCCACCGCTGCTAATCGGTATTCACCCGTTAACCATCACCACTAACAACTATCATATTTTTAAAAACTATAAATTTTATTGATAAAATATTAGATTAGTTAGTATTTTATTTGAATTTTATGTTTATTAATTTTCAAATAAAGATAAATTTTATATATTCAGATGTTAAAAATCAAACAGTCTTAATTATTTAGTATTCAGATCTTAATACACATCTTAATATATTCGGATGTGTATTCAGATTCAGATGTCTTAATCTTAATACACATCTTGATATTCAGATGTGCATTTAGACGTCTTAATCTTAAAAAAACAAATGAGGCATAAGTATATTCTTTTAAATAGTTCTTTTTAAAAGCAAAAAGTGTCTGATATATTTTTCTATTTTGTTTTATTGTTCAATCATGTCCGATGTTATATATTTTGGAAAATATTTTCCTTATCAATTCATTTTCCTCCAATTGGAGGAAAATGTTTTCCTTATCAAAAGAAGGGAAAACATTTTCCAAAGCTCCTTCTCAACCATTTTCACCCTCACCAACCCACCCCACCCCCTCTCCAAAAAACAGTTTTTTTTAAAAAAAATTCAATTTTTCCGTTACCAGTTTTTCCGTTACCATCCACCCCACCCCGCAAAAATAAATTTCTTTTACCTTAATTTTTTTTCTATAATTTTAAATTTCCGTTTTCTTATTTTTCTGCACCACCCACCCCACCACCTACCCCCTACCCCCGCACAAAAAAAAATTACTTTTTTTTGTAATTTAAATTTTTATTTTTTTTTCGATTTACTGCCCCCCCCCCCCCCCCCCCCCCCCCCCCCCCCCCCCCCGAAAAAATTTTAAAATATATTTTTCAATTTTTAATTTTATTATTTATCATTTAAAGGCTCAATATTTTACAAGTTCCAAAATTATGAGTTCGGAAGTTTACGGTTTAGAAATTATAAATTTACCGATTCGAAAATACGCGATTTTTGCGTTAAAAAGTAAAGCATCACATTAGTTAAAATGTATAAAGTGCTGCCTAGCATATACACTTCAGCCCAAAATACTGAAACAACCTCCAAGACCTGAAAACTCACAGGCAAACACATGCTAAAGAACATAAATTATGGCTCCATCATCCAGAAGTGTCTATACAACCGAATAAATGAAATTAAACTACTATCTATGAGTAAGAGTAGAAAGAGACTCTTCGGATCTAGTTTAGATTATTTATTTGCTTAAAGACTAGTGCCCTTTTAGCGTAGTAAAGTATAGAGCCTTTTTGCGTAAAATCCTTGTACTTTAAGTATCTCTTATACTGATAGATCAAACACAAACTCTGGACAATTTATAAAAATTAATTATTTAATTTATAAAACTAATATTTATGAAAATATTAAAATTGGCACACATAAAAATTCAAGATAGATTTATGCTACTGTGTATCAAATATCGAGTCTGAAACTCATAGGTATATACTTTGTCCAATTAAATATGATAAAAATTAATTATTTTATTTACAGATCAAACGTACAAAATTACAAAAATATTAAAAGTGACGCATACAAGAAATCAGGATAGCTTGGTGCTATTGGGCATCAAATATCGAGCTTGTAACACGTAGGTATATACTCTATCCAATTAAATATGATAAAAATTAATTATTTAATTTACATATCAAACATAAAAATTATGAAAATATTAAAATTGACATATACAAGAAATCAGGATAGTTTGGTATTACTAGGACTCATATATCGAGCCTGGAACCTATAGGTATATACTCTATTCAATTAAATATGATAAAAATAATTATTTAATTTACAAATCAAACATACAAAATTACGAAAATAATAAAATTGACACTACATAAAATCAGGATAGCTTGGTGCTACCACGCCTCAAATATTGAGCATGGAACCCATAGGTAAATACTCTATCCAATTAAATATTATATAATTATAAAAATAATTATTTAATTTATAGATCACACATACAAAATTACGAAAATAAAAAAATTGGCACAAAGAAATCAGGATAGCTTGGTGCTACTGGGCCTCATATATCGAGTCTGGAATCCATAGGTACTTACTCTGTCAAATTAAATATTGTATAATTATAAAAGAGAGTAATTATTAAATTTACAGATCAAACATAAAAAATTACAAAAATAATAAAATTGACACATACAAGAAATAAGGATAGCTTGGTGCTACTGGGCCTAAAATATCGAGTCTGGAACCCATTGATATATACTTTGTCCCATTCAATATTATACAATTATAAAAAATAATTATTTAATTTACAAATCAAACATACAAAATTATGAAAATAATAAAATTGACACATACAAGAGATCATGATAGCTTGGTGCTACTGGGCCTCAAGTATCGAGCCTGGAACCTATACATATATACTCTGTCTCATTAAATATTGTATAATTATAAAAAATAATTATTTAATTTATAGTAGACGACATGGATGTGCCACCTATGCATCACGGACCTGTCTCCGATAAGCTCTTAGTGTTACAGGGCGATCATAGGTCTGCATATGTATGGGGGAGAGATACTGGCCCAAATTCTCCGCCAGGAGCCTGGATGACATATGGGATTTTATGAAGGATAAAGTTCTCCATTCCCGTGTAGTCCAGTGCCTGCGGGATATAGGCTTCTTCCAGGTTTTTAGATCGGGCGGCTGCAGCTCGATTGGTCTTTGATCACGGCCCTGATAGAGCGTTGGTGATTGGATACGCATATTTTCCACATGCCCGTTTGCGAGGCCACCATCACACTGCAGGACGGGGAGGTTTTATATGGGATGCCTGTTGATGGATTGACCGTTGCACTGCCTCCGACTATAAGAGAGATAATGCGTGGGCAGTATTTGAACATGTTGCAGCAGCTAACTGGTTTCAGGCCACAGGATGAGACTGCACACTCAAGGGTGAGTCACATGAGTTTGACAGCTATTAGACAACATTTGGAGATATTGTACCCCTATATCACCGGTGAGACAGATGATCTACATATCCACCGGTAGACGAGGTTGGTGCTGCTCCTTCTATTTGGGGGGTTTTTATTCCCGAACACTTTAAGAAACCTAGTTAGCTTGCGATTTCTTCATCATCTGCAGCTGCTAGTTGATTTACCCTAGTACAGTTGGGGTGTTGTTTCTCTCGCCTATATGTACATGCATCTGTGCAGGGGGAGCATGGGTATCCAGCATGACGTATGTGGATTTTTTTCGCTTCTACATGTGACAACCTATTCGAATACTCTGTTCATTCCTTCCAATTCTAACTAGCCAAAATTTATCTTAAACTTTACGTCAACTTTGTATGTTAGGTTTGGGCCTGGGAGCGGTTCCTGCAGTTGCAACCACCTCTACCACCATTACCTCTGGATGTACCACATTCGTTTCTCCCTCTAGCTAGGAGATGGGTTCTCTGGCATAGATATGTATGAGATTACGATGCTCGGCATAATCTCCCCCTTTGTAGGGATGTGTTGGATATGCTAGAGGGCACACGGGTAAATGTGTATCTAAATTTACTTGGTATAGCTTCACATGTTTTGCGCACACTCATGTTTTATGTTGTTGTTTGATAGTTCATCTGTACGCCATACATTGACGACTTGATAGGTGGCCTACCCGATTATTGTTCGGTCGGCCAATTGATTTGGAGCACTTTCGTCCTACTGAAGTGCCTCGATATTATAGAGCAGCATGCCACAGAGCGGGTACTTCTCTAGTTTGGTTGTCCGTAGTATATACCGAGGTGGTCTACATGGGAGGCTACACATTATTAGAGGGATGATCATTCCAGGGTGGACGACGCATTTGTAGCATGGCTAGAGGCGCATGTCCATACTTGGGACCGACAAGCTGACCTGATTTTGCCCCCCCCCCCCACTTTGCAGATCCTAATGGAGACTATTCAACTCTATATGCCCTGGTACTGCTGCATTATCCGACTTTTTATGGGAAATCCCATTCATCAAGTTGGCGGTCGGTACATTCCGTACGCCGAACGGTATGAGGCTATGGTATGTTTTATGTTATTATTAATTATATAACTGTAACTTACTACAATATCTATAATTTATATTTTATAGGTTGTGTAGGCTATTAGTCTACATATATTCTACTAGATGGGATTGCAGATGCAGCAGCATGCCGGTGAGAGAGTGGCCGCTTTGTACGATTACGACCGATAACTTGCAGAGGTGGCTACGCGGACACTGTAGCAAGATCGAGAGGATCCGCTCTTGGCACATGTCCCTACTTATGTGGTGTCAGAGCAATACAACCGCGGCAAGGGTGTCACATGAGGTTGGTGTGCCCTACGAGGCAGGGGTTCCCCTCAAGGTAGGGGTGCTCCAGGTAGTGCTGCCCCTCGAGGTGGGGGTGCCCCATAAGGTATGGCTGTCACACGAGGTTGTGGCGGGCGGCGAGGAGGTGGTCCCCAGCAAGGGGGTATTGAGGCCCCCGTTGATCATGTTGTTGCTGATCTGCTAGTTGACCCACATGAGCCGAATGAGTATCCCAGCAGCATGCTGTCATACATCCTTGGGATGCAGCTCACTCCAGGGACTTTGCAGATGACCCGATCAGGACCATTATTGATCATGGGCAAGGACCTTCTCGGAGAGGATTAGGATTTATACTTCACAGGACTATCAACCGCTGCTGAGGATCGGCCTTCCCGAGATTTCGATAGTGGGTGTCGGCTGAGTTATGGCTCATCATCACAGGCGCAGGTATGGTTTTATTAGTATTAAATTTAAATTTGTTTTTACTTTTCTCATTTATTTTCCATAACTTTATTAGTTTTCTTATTAAGGCTCCATCCTCGCCCGTCATGGAGGCCCTTTCGTGCGATGCTGACATGGCTGCGATAGGTGATTATATTCCGGAGCCCAACAAGACCATGGTAAGACAATTTAAATTATTGTGACTTAACATATATTTTCATATACTGAGCTGACTTATTCTTTTGTAGGTTGCTGATGGACCGATGACCCTATTTACCAATCCTTCCAGCGCTACTGACGATCATGATGCAGTGCATCCTCCAATAAAAAGGCAACGTGATGAGGATGATCCTAATAGCATATCCGGGCAGGATGGGATGCGCCTTAGGCCAGCGACTGCATTGAAGCATGCAGGTTGTGGGACACATTGATTTTTTTTTAACTTTATGTACGCTATGTAAATATTATTTTATCTAAATAATAACAACAATTTTTTATGTTTACATAATATGCGTAGTTATGTTTTTATTTCTCCATTTCTTCTTTATTTTAACACTATAACACAAATACAAACATAGAAACTTAACATAATTTAAATGTAGTACAACTAAAGAAAACACATGACATGGAAAACATAAAGATAAAGTATTACACTCAACACATATATGTCATATATTAGTCACCACCACCTATTATTCTCTGCTCCAACCACTTAAATTTCTCTTCCAGCTTATTTTTTTTCTTCTTCCTCCTCTTTTAGTGTCTCCTTCAACTTCGCAATTTCTCGTTTATATTCTTTTTCATATTCCCACTGTTTTAAGGTCAAATTATGAATATAGTGCAAAGATTGGTTATAGCATTCTTGATTATAGAGTTCATCAATCTATACCTCAAAATTATAAATAGATTCGCCGAAAACCCTATAAAACTTGTTCACACACATCCAGTAGCAACGTCCAACTTCACCATCATCCCAACAGTATTTCATACATGCGTTCTCTTCTGCACCTGTATTCGACACAAATAGTCCTTGTTACACACCATTTTAAATGGTTCTCGCGGCCAATAATGCTCAGCACCCACTGGCTGCAACTGACCACTATAGGTGTTTAAATAAGTAGCAACACTATATTGTTGATCAACGTAGTTGGTTGGCCCCAAACCAACATGTTGAAAGCACCTGATGGCATGTGACCACTACATATGGTAGATAGACCATTTCCCACAAGAGCATAACCTTCTAGATTCATCTGTGGTATGTATATTATCCTGGTTTTGATGGATAGTGGTGCAAAATTCAAAAATATTTATACTGCAAAAATGAACGCTAATGTGCTCGCCGCTTGTATTTCTCAAATCTCTTCATCGGTAGAGGCATAAATTCAACACCCCTTTCCGTCAATGACGTTGCAACTGTAGTCCTTTCAACAAACCTCTCCACCATCTTCAGCGACAGGCAATCCTCTTGACGATTTCAATAAATCGTTGAAAGACTCTAACACGTTTGTAGTAAGAATTCCTCATCTTCTTCCACTATCTGCATGTAAAGTCCAATTGTGAAGCTCATGTCGCATCAACCAATGATAGGCACTCTCGTCTTCCTGCCTGATAGATTCCATGTGCCTCCGGAATTTATACTCTTGGTGGTTTGTTGCTGTCATCCACATCAAATTAAACATATCCTTGTTGGGATGTGCCTTCTAAAAATTGACCTTAATGTGCCTCACACAGTAACGATGGTAGGCATAAGATTCTTTCCATGCAGGCAAGTTCTTTATAGAACTTAAGATACCACCATGCCGATCAAATATTAGACAAATATCGAAACACTATTTGGCAACGTGCTCTTTCTAATGGTTCAAAAGTAGTATTCACGTCTCTTGGATTTCATTGGAACAAATAGCAAAAGCTAGAGGAAATATTTGTCCATTAGCATATACTGCAACGGCTATCAATAACTTGATATTATAATTTTAATAGACATGTGTGCCGTATATGGATATTACAGGATGGCAATGCAAAAAACCATCAATTGGTGGTTTAAATACCCATGACACGTAATTGAATTTATATTCTGGTTTTCTTGGACTTCGCTCAAGCTTCCATTCAACAACCATCCCGAGGTTAAAGTGCTACAGAGCAACTATGTACCTAGGTAGAGCTGTAAATGACTTATCCCAGTTACTATAAACAATTTCAAATGCACGTTTGCGCCCGAGGAATGCCTTTCTTTTGGTAATGGTATGGCCATATTCCTAGTGGACTGATGTAATGCACTCTTTAATTTTATACCTTATGGATACTTCAAGGTGTGGAATAAGGACCATAGAAATCAAGCCAATATCCAAGTTGTAGTGATTCCCATTGAATGTGTCCATTTCACATCTGTGGGTGCGAATGTGTTTACCCACTTGCCACAAACCTGTTTTCTTCTTGCTCGCACGCAATGTCCAATTATAGTCAGTAAACCATCTGCAACAAATAACCTTGTATACCTCTGGACTTGACTCCCATACCATCATCTCACGAAACTCTTTATGTTGTGCATTTTTGCTGCCCTGCTTATGTGCACTTTATCAGGAAAAAGCATGCCCTTTGCCAGCATCGTTCGTCTAGAATAATCCCACATTGCTGTTCGAATTTCATCAAAATCCTTGTCAGAGCATCCATATCCGGCATACTTGGCAAGTTATCAAGGTAGGTAATCTTCCTTTAATGAAACGTCACTTGGGACTCCTACACTCTTGGTCTAACGGGGGTAGGAGCATATCCCTCATCAAATCAGGTCCTTCATTCTCTTCCTCCTCACCACCATCCTCACATGGGAAGGGTGTGTCATCTCCGGAATCATCGGCATTGTCGTCATAAGCACTATTCTCTTCCTCACTTTGTGCATCTGTTAGATCCCAATTTAATATGTCGTCTTCGAGAAATTGAGTGAGAACAGGTGGTTCAACTTGCTCGTTTTCACTGCACAAACAACAAAATAATAAGCTACTGAGATTAAAAAATACTTTCCATATAGATGTATCACTTCACACAAGTCGTAATGTATAGATATGTACAATGGACATTTCCTATTGGTGATGACTCATGCATGGACCACCATGATCCAACACACCAAAACTAGGCACATTCCAACTGGGCGAAAATTCATAACTTGTTAAATTCATATCTGGCCGGTATCCCCCCCCCCCCTGGAATATATGAGCATTAATACAAATTCAATACAACTAAAACATATATCGTAACACAAAGGGAAATTGAAGTTTACCACTCGTCTTGCGGATTATGTAAATCAAAAGAGAAATTATTTCCTCGATGCTCATTCACCGGTGGTGATAAGTTTAAACAATGGAAAACTCTTTCATCCAAAACCTGTCCGGCAAAACTGCTCCAGAATAACCACCCAATGACTAGGGTTATCCCTACTACGGGCAACCTCATTATTGGGAACGTCTTCAACCTTGACGTACATTTCTAACATTTTTATTACAAAAAACTCCTGGTATTCATCTGGAGTCCTTAAAGAATCCCTAAAAGTTTCATCATCATCGATGTTAAACTCAGCGTAAAAATTAACCCCTTGCGGAGTGACGGAATATAGATATATTCCGGTTACTTTAAGGTTCACCGAACATTTCCTCACACTCATTTTATTATATAATAGGTATACCAATCTATCATACTCCATTGTAAGTGAAAATTTAACATGACACTGTGGAGAAAAACAAGAGCTCATAGAGTTATTCGCCACCACGACCTCACCCCCCAATATAATAAAACCATTATTTTTTGCTCTTCAGACATTATGAAAAAATGCTTGAGAATTTAACAAGAAGAAAAGTTTGGACGGGAGTTAGAATATTTTTTGAATAGATTTATGTAAAAACCTAACGCCTTTAAATAAGGCAATGCGTAACTTAGGGGGTTGAATTTTTTGAGGTATGTCACTCTTTTAAAGGGCGCTATACCCATTTGAATTATTGTTATGTCAGTTAAATGCATGAGACATATTGGTGGGCCCAGAAATAGGTATAACGCTTTTTATTACTACGCTATACTTATAGAGCGCGACTGTCATATCAGCCCGCCATAGTACGATTCTTTAATGCGTTATACATATATAGCGCTCTTTAAAAGAGCGCTATACTTTAACGGCCAAAACTCTGTTAAAGTATAAAACTCTTTAAAAGAGCACTATATGTAGAAAGGTCTCTGTTTTTTCTTGCGCGCATTTAAGTCACACTTGTCCAAAAGAACCACAAATAGGTTCCAGACTATCACGACCCGGATTTTCTACTATCGGGATCGTGATGGCGCCTACTCGTGGCAGCTCGGCAAGCCAATTTACTTACCGTTTTCATTAGTAAAACCATCCCGTTGTCAAATTAATAACATAAACAATAATAATAAACAATAACTGCGGAAGTCTAATTTTCTTTTTATAAGTCTAAAATAAATACAAAATACTCAACAACATCCTATACCCAAGATTTGGTGTCACATACTCACGAACCACTAATAATAAACTACATATAAGGTCTGAAAGAAATATAACAACTGTATGTCTCGAAATAATAAGACCACGGTATAAATGAAAAGCATAAGAAGAGACGTCGTGCTTGCAGACAGCTGCAAGCTACCTCAGTCTCGTGGTAATAAGATCATGCTATCAAATTACTGCTACTGCTGCTCAAAACCTGGACCTTTGCAAAAACGCACAGAAGTGTAGTATCAGTACAACCGACCCCATGCGATGGTAAGTGCCTAGCCTAACTCCGGCGAAATACCAGCGAGGCTAGACTGGACACCACATAAACCTGTATAGTTATAAAATATACAACGAAAAATTGAATACCAAGAAATCAACAACATGGGAGGGGGAACATGCTGCGGGAAAATACAATTAAACAATAATCCAGAGTAACAACCAAAAACAGCTTAATTCCACCGTGAAATAAGAAATAAATGTTTAGACATAACCACAGATACCAACAACTGTTGCGGTGTGCAACCCGTTCCATAATTACCATTGTTGCGGTGTGCAACCCGCTCCACAATTACCATTGTTGCGGCGTACAACCCGCTCCACATATCACTATTGCGGCGTGCAACCACCCACATTATTTATCATTTATCATTGTTGCGGCGTGCAACCCGCTCCTCAATATCATTTAACAGTCTGAGTCCCTAAGCAATAGTCAAATTCAAGGGACACACAATAGACAAATACATAGCAAACATCTCGGCAAGGGAGTACAATTAACAGTTCAACCATCCCGGCAAGGGAGCATAATTAATAGTTCAATTATCCTGGCAAGGGAGAATACACATTAAATACTTACATCCCGGCAAGGGAATAATCAATTACGTTTCCTTTTTCTTTACTTTACTCATCTTATAATTCACTTTACTATTCTGAGTCAATGCTCTAAAGAATTTAATGATCATTTACTGTTCACACGTTATTCACAGTATATAGACATTCTCCAATAACATGGAATTCACATTATAAGGACTCACGATCATGCTAGACACCAATGTATAGATACTCGTCACCATGCCTATACATCGTACTCGATCACATAGCAATTAGCAACAAGACTCAACTCATATTCCCTCAAGCTAGGGTTAGACCAAACACTTACCTCAAAGGTTTACGGCCAACTCAGTCCTCAAGCAATGTCTTTCCTTTCGAATTCCGCTGTAATTCAATCGTATCTATACACAATTTATTTAATATCATCAATACTACTCAACAATCCAACCCAATTACCTAATTAAAGTCCTTTTAACATTCTGTCCAAAAATTGAAAAACCGACCCTGGGCCCGCTTGGTCAAAACTCGAGGTTCGAACCAAAATAAATTCACACATACCCCCACGAGTGCAAATATATAATTTGTTTTAAGATTCGACCCCAAATTGGAGTTGAATTACCCAAAATTCTCAAACCCTAACTTTGCTCAAAACCCATGATTTCTACCTTGATTTCATGATTTAGGCTTAGAAACTTGTTAATTAATGAAGGAAAAGTGATGGAAATAAGCGAGAAATTACTTACTCAAGTGGTCTTGAAGCTTGGGGACTTTAATGGCTTCCTAGGGCTTGGGAGAGAAGAGGGTTCGTGATAAAAAGTGAAAATCCCGTAGCTACTGGTTTTGTCTCGTTTAATAAAATTTAACTGGGCAAAATTGCCCTATGCGATCGCAAAGAAGGCATTGCGATCGCATAGGGTAATGGGGAGTAAGAACTGTGATCGCATAAATACCAATGCGAACGCATAGAAGAAAACTGTAGGGGGCATGCTGTACAATGCGATCGCAGTAGAGAGGGGTGCGATTGCGTAGAAGGAAAATGGCAAACTATGCGATCGCATGAAGTCTAATGCGATCGCATAGAAGGATTTGGGGCCCCTGAACTTTGTTCTATGCGATCGCATAGAAGGAAATCACTGTGCACCTACTGCAGATTTTCTACAGCTTTTCCAAGTGTAAAACATCCTGCTACCTATCTGAAACTCACCCGAGCCCTCGGGGCTCCAAACCAAATATGTACACCGGCTCAAAAATATCATACGAACTTGCTCGAGCGATCAAATTGCTAAAATAACATCAAATTCCACAAACTAAACCCCAAGATCATCACTTTTCATTTCAAAGTTCATAAACCTTAACTTTAGCTATTTAGGTCTGAAACATGTCAAACGACGTCCGTTTTCAACCAAACTTTATAAGAAGCGCTTAAACAAAATATAAGACTTGTACCAGACATCAGAACTAAAATACGAGCCCAATACCATAGTCTTTTAATCAATTTTCATTCTCATTTTCCTTAATAATTTCATAAAAATAATTTAATAGAAAAATTCTTTTACTTAGATTCTAGACCCCGGATTTTGACTCCGGGCACATGCTTGAGTCCCATATTTTTCTACGGACCTTCCGGGACCATCCAATATTGGGTCCGAGTCCATTTGCCAAAAATGTTGACCAAAGTCAAGTATAATCATATTAATATCAAAATTCTTCAAACTTTTCACAAATTTCACATATTTCAACATAAAGACTTTTCGGCTATGCACCCGGACTGCGCATGCTAATTAAGGCAATATAAAATAAGGTTTTCAAGGCCTCGGAAGCATGGAACAGATGAGGAAAACAGGTGATGACCATTTGGGTCGTCACATCCTCCACCTCTAAAATAACCGTTCATCCTCGAACGGACAAAAGGATGAAGTACCTGTGTCGGGGAATATATGTGGATAACGGGTCCGCATATCAGACTCGGACTCCCAGGTCGAGGCCTCAGGAGGCTAACCTCTCCACTGAACACGTACTAAAGGAAAGCTCTTCAACCTCAACTGTCGAACCTGCCGGTCTAGAATAGCTACCGTCTCCTCCTCGTAAGATAAATCCTTGTCCAACTGGACAGTGCTGAAGTCTAACACATGTGTAGGGTCGCCGTGATACCTCCGAAGCATAGATACATAGAAAACTGGATGTACGGCTAATAAGCTAGGTAGAAATGCAAGTCTTTAAGCCACCTCTCCCATTCGATCAAGAATCTCAAACGGACCAATATACCTAGGGCTACGCTTGCCCTTCTTTCCGAACCGTATCACGCCCTTCATAGGCAATACCCGGAGTAATACCCGCTCACCAACCATGAAATCTACATCTCGGACCTTACGGTCTGCATAACTCTTCTATCTAGACTGAGCTGAACGCAGCCTCTCCTGAATAGTCTTGACCTTATCTAAGGCCTCCAAAACTAAGTCAGTACACAACAACCGAGCCTCTCCCAGCTCAAACTATCCGACTGGAGACCGATATCGCCTTCCATACAATGCTTCATATGGAGCCATATGAATGCTGGACTGGTAGCTGTTGTTATAGGTGAACTCTGCTAAAGGCAAAAACTGGTCCCACTAGCCTCCAAAGTCAATGAGACAAGCTCGGAGCATACTTTCCAAAATTTGAATAGTCCACTCGAACTGACCGTCCTTCTGAGGATGAAATGTTGTGTTAAACTGAACGTTGGTGCCTAAATCTTACTGAATCGCTCTCCAGAAGTACGAGGTAAACTACATACCCCGATCTGAGATAATAGATACCAGCACCCCATAAAGACGAATAATCTCTCGGATATAAATCTCCGCTAACCTCTCGGATGAATAGGAGACCGCTATTGGAATGAAATGTACTAATTTGGTCAGCCTATCAACAATGACCCAAAAAGGATCAAACTTCTTTCGAGTCAACGGAAGTCAAGTAATGAAGTCCATTGTAATCCGCTCCCACTTCCACTCGGGAATTTCAATTCTCTGGAACACACCACCAAGCCTCTGGTGCTTATATTTGACCTGTCGACAATTTAAACACCGAGCGACATATGCTACGATGTCCTTTTTTATCCTATGCCACCAATAATGCTGTTGCATGTCCTGATACATCTTCACGGCACCCGGATGAATAGAATATCGAGAACTATGGGCCTCCGCTAAGATCAACTCTCAAATCCTATCAACATTGGGCACACAAACTTGCCCCTGCAATCTCAACTCCCTGTCATCACCTAAGGTTGCCTTCGTAGCACCTCCACTCTGCATCGTGTCTCTCAGGACACACAAATGGGGATCATCAAACTATCGTTCATTGATACACTCCAATAGAGAAGAACGAGCGACCGTGTAAGCCAACACTCTACTAGGCTCAGAAATATCTAATCTCACAAATCGATTGGCTAAGGCCTGAACATCTAAAGCAAGTAGTCTCTGGCTGACCGGAATATAAGCAAGACTACCCATGCTGGAAGACTTTCTACTCAACGCATCGGTCACTACATTAGCCTTACCTAGGTGATATAAGATAGTAACATCATAATCTTTCAACAACTCTAGCCATCTCCTCTGCCGCACATTCAACTCTTTCTGCTTGAACAAGTACTGAAGGTTTTTGTAATCTGTGTATACCTCACACGCCACACCTTATAGATAATACATCCAAATTTTCAAAACGTGAACAACCGCTGCCAACTCTAGGTCATGAACCAGATAATTCTTCTAATGGATTTTCAACTGTCTCGAAGCATAGGAAATAACTTTGCCATCCTGCATTAATACCGCACCGAATCCAACTCGTGAGGCATCACAATATACTGTATAGGACCCCGAACCTTTAAGCAACATCATGATAGGGGCCGAAGTCAAAGTTGTCTTGAGCTTCCGAAAGCTCACCTCACACTCATCTGTCCACTAGAAGGGGGCACCCTTTTGGGTCAACCTCGCCATCAGGGCTGCAATAGAAGAAAACCCCTATACGAACCGACGATAGTAACCTGCTACCACCAAGAAACTCCGAATAACGGTCACTGAAGCTGGTTGAGGCCAATTCTTGACTGCCTCAATCTTCTTTGGGTCCACCTGAATACCCTCTACTGATAAAATATGACCCAGAAATGCAACCGAATCAACCAGAACTTGCATTTTGAAAACTTATCATATAGTTGATTATCCTTCAAAGTCTGAAGAACCACTCTGAGGTGTTGTTCGTGCTCTTCCTGGCTGCGAGAGTACACAAGGATATCATCTATAAAGACTATCACGAACAAGTCTAGGTAAGGCCTGAACACTCGGTTCATCAACTCCATAAATGTTGTTGGGGCATTAGTCAACCCAAAAGACATGACTAAAAACTCGTAGTGCCTATATCGAGTGCGAAATGTTGTCTTAGGGACATTAAACGCCCTAATCTTCAGCTGATGGTAGCCAGATCTCAAGTCTATCTTTGAGAATACCCTTGCTCCCTAGAGCTAGTCGAACAAATCATCAATCCTCGGCAGTGAATACTTATTCTTTATCGTTACTTTATTTAATTGTCGGTAATCAATACACATTTGCATCGAACCATCCTTCTTCTTAACAAATCACACTGGCGCACCCCAAGGAGAAACACTAGGACTTATAAATCCATTCTCTAGCAAGTAATACAACTGATCCTTTAACTCGTTTAACTTCGATAGGGCCATGCGGTACAACATAATAAAAATGGACTGAGTGCTCCGAGCCATATCATTACAGAAGTCAATATCCCTATCGGGCAGCATGCCCGGCAGGTCTGAAGGGGAAACCTCGGGGAACTCTCGTACAATAGGAATATAGTCAATAGAAGGAACCTCTATGTTGGAGTCGCGAACATACGCCAGATAATCTAAACGCCCAGTACGGAAGCATGTAAATCAAGTTGTCAAATGCTAAGTTTTGAATGGTCTATACTAAGTTATTATTTTAAGATAAGTAACTCTGTACAGAGAAAAGTATAGGAAGTTGTCATTTATTTGAACGAATACCAGAAAGAAAATTAATTAATGGAAACTAACTTAGAATATATATTTTTTGCTAATGTTTAATTCTTTTTATTTTTAATATTTACATATTTAACAGTTTTAGTCTTACTACAATACTATAATTTATTTTATTATAATATTTGAAAAGAATGACTTGAATTTTTCGCAAATTATTTATATCGAAGACTTTTTTGGTTAATTAGGGTTGCTCTTAACATTAAAGAGATTTTTTTTGTTGATTCAAATTTTAATAATAACTCATCCCAAGTTTTAAAATACTTAATTGTAATTATAATTTTTATCCAATAAAATTTTTACGTTCAATATAATAAAAAAAATAAGATACACGCATTGCACATGTATCCTATCTCAATGAGGTTTCAGTTATGAAATAAAAGTATAAGTTCCTCACAATAGTCATTAATATTGATATTGCACATATAACTAACTCAATTAATAAACAAACGTCTCATAGAAATCCTCAATCATCCGTTAATAATTCGACTTAAAATTTATACCACTTTTAATGAATAAAGTTAGCATGCTTCATTTTCAATTTCAGTGGTATACAGAGTTATTGAAAATATAAATTGAGTATAGAACTTCGCACATATAGCAAACAACTAATAATCCATAAATTTCATATGAACTCAAAATCAAAGTGCCCTGAAAATAAGAAAAGACATTCAAAAAGAATATTAAAGTAAGCTAGTAAAATACATTAGAGAATGGCTCATAATTATATTGAAAGAGTATATGATGCATCATTCTTTAAGTGAAATTAGTATTTAAATAATTCTAATATTGATTAACTCCACTTGTCAATATATTTGAAAATAATTAGTTTTATAACAATTCTAAAATTTATTTTTAAAAGGTAAAATGATCGATACACATTACGATTGGAGATCACGTATTTCTTCTTAATTTGAAGGGCATATTTTTTGAAAAATCTTACGAAAATTACAGTAATTCCTATAACTTGATTGAATCTAAAACGATTGATATATCTATTTTTGATAATTAAATTTTGATATTTATTATATATTTTTATTATGGTTCTTCAAAATATCATCAGTAAAAATATTTTTTTAGAGATTTGGAATAAAGAGGGTCGTCATATAGTCTTTAGAAGAAATTGATTCACACGTAAAACAATTGAGCACATATATCTTATATTAATTTGAAGGGCATATTCTTTGGAGTAAGCTTACAAATATTGTAGTTATTTTTATCACATAATATTAAATATAACATGATCAAAATCATTATATATTTTTATTATAATTTTCCAAACAATCATCAAATTAACACTAATTAAAAAGGTGTATCTTTATTTTAGAGCTATTGGAATGAACGACTATGTCATATAGTTTATAAGAAAAAAATGAATAATTAAGTAATGATGTAAGGTCTAAAACTAACTAATATTGAATGTGTATTTTACAACCAATAACTTATTACATATAAATAAACCTTTAGAGGGCCATTTACTGAATAAATGAAATAAAATATAATAATAAATGTCAACTTATTTTGAATAATTATTATTTCATTCTTATTTCTTCTATTTTGAATTTTAACCAAGTTAATTTTTAATACTATATTATAATTGATTAGACTTTATTTTCTAATTTCTTTCATCATCAGTGGTCCTTTTTATTGAAATATATCTATTTAAGCCAAGATTTTTGTCAACCTAAAGATAGTTTTACTTGTACGATGAATTTGAAAATTAATGAAATTAACTTTTTTTTTCTAATTAGCTATTTCAAATACTTAATTATTTATTTTCAGCAATAAAAGATAATTATAATTGATTCGATTTTATTTTCTAATTTCTTTCATCATTGGTGGTGTTTTTATTGAAATATATCTATTTAAACCAAGACTTTTGTCAAACTGAAGATAGTTTTACTTGTATGATGAAATTTGAAAAATAATTAAATCATTTTTTTGCTAATTAGCTATTCCAAATACTTAATTATTTATTTTCATCAATAAAACATAATTATCTTTTATTTATTTAAATTCTTAATATTAGGTCATACCAAATTTCAAATAATCGATTATAATTATATTTTATCGAATGAAAATTCTTTTGTTAAATTGGAAGAAAATGAATTGAGTTTGAAATAGTTTTGTATATTTTAAATTATTCTAATATATAAAATAGTTTCACCTAAATTAAAACATAAAAAAGTTACTATGTCATCTTCCAAGAACGTCGTACGTCATCTTTCTTTTGTGATTGAATTCTTGGTATATGTTCAAAGGGATAAACTTCTAAATACCAAGTGGTTACGTCCTATTTGGTTAGTAATTTTAATTCTTTGCTTTTCTTGCCATCTATATATAATTTAAGTGTAAAAATTTATATAAAATAAAATGTTAATATTTTTAAAGTTTTAAATATCAAAACTTTTCTACGTAATCCAAGTAAGGAAGAATGTAATATATAAAATTTAGTTGATTTTGTAGTCCTAAATATTAGGAAAATAATTAAATGTGTTTTCGTACATATAAGAAAAATAATTAAATAAGTATTTATACATGTAAGGAAAATAATTAAATGAGTATTTCTACATATTAGGAAAATAACAAAATTACTATTTTATCTAATGTAAACTCTATTTTTAAAGGTTAAAAAAGGCGAACGATATTTCGCTAAGGGCCTTCGTGCTTTTAACATAAATATAGATAGATAGATAGATAGATAAATTTATTTATTTTTTCTCATTCCTTAACATACAATAAGACTAGTCTTTAGAATACGTTTAAAACTTTTACTTGCAGTTCCTACATAGTTAGTGTTTTTTACTCAAATTATTGTGCTACAATAATATATAAAACCAAAAATGATTATATGTATAATACCAGACAACTGTATTAGTTAAATAAAATTGGAAACACCACACACTCTTTGTGAAATTTTGGCTGTTAATTTTCTTAACTAAAAAGACCACAGAAGCAAGATTTTTTAGATTGCATGCAGAGTTGAAAATTCCAATAATTATTTTTTTAACCTTTTCTTACCTCTTTTTCCATATTTGGTGTTCATTTGTACCTATAAAGTTCACAACACCTTAATCTTAACATCAAAAGCCCCATAGATACAGTTTGACTATTGAACTTTCTGTGGTATTCATTAATCATGAAGAAGTTCTCAAGCATAGCTGCTTTTATATTTGCCCTCTTCATTGTTCTCGGTAAGTTGCATACTACTGGTTTATCTCTTTAATAGAATTCTTACGGATATTATAAAATTTTGGATCCGCCTCTGCACCCTTAGGAGGAAGTTTGTTTTTGCCTTTGATCTGCAACAAAGCTTCAAACCAGGGGTAATTTTAAACTATAATCAAAAGTTAAAGCATAAATTTGAATACATTTTTTATGGAGTCCACCAATTTCACGTTGTTCAATTTCGAATATTACAAGGGAAAATTTGGATGTGGATGCTAATTTATTCTTTTTGTATATAGACACTGACATTGACTAAAATACAGGCACTAAGACAAGAGGACAACATCTTGGATCACGAGTATGTCCATTTCTACTTGCAGTTGCCAAACCTTGTGATCCAACAAACTGCAACCACCAATGTTTTCAACAATTAGGAGGAAAGCCTGCGCCTGGTAGTATTAAAGGACCACTTCTTGGAGGAAATTGCTTAGCTGAAAATTGTTATTGCTCTTTTTGTTGTGACCTTGGCTGCAATTAGATCTCTCCCATCTTGAATTCTCATACTAGCTATTTCTTGTTGGATACAATTCTTTTTTTGTTATTTTCTACTATCCAAAAACTACTGTTACATGCTGGAAAATGCGGAACGTCTGCATTTAGATGTCTTACATGAGATGAGGGAATCATAAAGAAGATGTAAAAAGGCTAAAATCATAAAGAAGCAAACTTCATTAGAAACGAAATCAAATTTCACTAAGAAAACAGTAGTCCATCCACACTTCATAGAGACTTCTTATGGAAGAAAAACGCTTAAAATCCACCCCTCAACCTCAGCACAAGATGGAGCGTAGACTCCTTCTGGATATTGTAGTCCGACAGAGTCCTACCATCCTCCAACTGTTTTCCAGCAAAGATGAGCCTCTGCTGGTCGGGCGGAATACCTTCCTTATCCTGTATCTTCGCCTTCACATTGTCAATCGTGTCTGAGCTCTCAACTTCTAAAGTGATGGTTTTTCCCGTTAAGGTTTTAACAAAGATTTGCATTCCACCACGAAGGCGAAGGACTAGGTGGAGCGTCGACTCCTTTTGAATGTTATAATCAGCCAGAGTTCTTCCATCTTCTAATTGTTTCCCTGCAAAAATCAATCTTTGCTGGTCTGGTGGGATACCCTCCTTATCCTGTATCTTGGCCTTCACATTATCAATGGTATCGGAACTCTCCACCTCCAACGTGATCGTCTTCCCCGTCAAAGTCTTCACAAAGATCTGCATGCCACCCCTCAACCTGAGAACAAGGTGAAGGGTGGATTCCTTCTGGATGTTATAATCAGCCAGAGTTCGTCCATCTTCTAATTGCTTCCCAGCAAAAATCAGCCTCTGCTGATCCGGTGGGATACCCTCCTTGTCTTGAATTTTAGCCTTAACATTGTCTATCGTGTCCGAGCTCTCAACTTCCAACGTGATTGTTTTTCCAGTCAATGTCTTGACAAATATTTGCATCCCACCCCTCAGCCTCAGCACAAGATGGAGAGTGGACTCCTTTTGAATATTATAATCTGCGAGAGTACGCCCATCTTCCAATTGCTTCCCTGCAAAAATCAGCCTTTGTTGGTCCGGTGGAATACCTTCCTTATCTTGGATTTTGGCCTTAACATTGTCAATTGTATCTGAGCTCTCAACTTCCAGTGTGATTGTTTTTCCAGTTAAGGTCTTAACAAAGATTTGCATTCCACCACGGAGACGAAGAACAAGGTGCAGTGTTGACTCCTTTTGAATATTGTAATCTGCGAGAGTACGCCCATCCTCGAGCTGTTTTCCTGCAAAGATCAAACGTTGTTGATCTGGTGGAATACCTTCTTTGTCCTGGATTTTGGATTTAACATTGTCGATCGTGTCTGAACTCTCAACTTCGAGAGTTATAGTCTTGCCAGTAAGAGTCTTTACAAAGATCTGCATCTGTATATCAATAAAACAAAACTACTATATAAGATCCCTTGAAGCATCTCAACTGCTACACATACTTCTACAGAGATTTCACCCTTTTATTCGTTCATCAGTGCCCAACTAGCAAGAGATAATACCGATATCCCTACAACAAAATCTATCTTATTGCATACGCTAATAAAAATCTCTTGATCCTATAATACAATGAAAGATCTTGAATTAAATTTATGCAGATTAGGTTAATTTTCAGAATGAATTATTCAAATTTCATCTTTTAGGGATTTTTGATAAACTTAAACCATTAGAAAAAAGTCGATACAACAGACCACAAATAAAAGTCACTCTAAATCTCTTGATTATATAATACGATGAAAGATCTTAATTCAATTTTTATGCAGATTAGGTTAAGTTTCAGAATGAATTCTTCAAATTTCAATTTTTCCAGGGATCTTAATAATAAAACCATAAGAAAAGGAATTAATACAACAGACCACAAATAAAATTACTCTAAAGGCTTTTCTTTTCCGCTTTTATCCGTACTGATCAATTATTCGACGGAATCAAAAACCCTAAAAATTTCCAATTCAGAGATAAACAAAGAATGGAATCTTAAAAAAACCACAATACTAAAAGATATTGGACAAGCCGAGCCAATAGAAGTAAAATCATCAAAAAGAAACTGGAGGAAAAGAAAAGTAATACCTTCAAAATGGATTTGCGTGATTTAGAGGACTATATATCGATATAATAAAGCTAGTTTATGATTTGTGAAGAAAAGAGGATAACAGCGAAAGGTATTTATAGATATGGAAATAAATATTGGCGACAAATTAGGAGAAGTACGCCGCGAAGAAATCAAATGAGGAAAAACCACACGGCAGGTTGTTCTTTTCACCATCTTTTGGGTCACACAAAGGAAGGTTCTCGAATGGTAGAGAAAAATTGGGTTTGTTTTGTTATGACAAATTCGGAAAGCAAAATTTCTAGCCACTTAAACTATTTTTCTTTTTCACACCTTACCTAAGCCATATTTTAATTGAATAATTATACTATTTAAAATTATTCTTATTAAACACTTTTTGCTGGTGTATGTAATTCATCTAAAAGCAGCGCGTGAATGGATTATATCTAGCTATTTTCTTTTTAAAAATCTCTTCTTCTCCATTTTCTCTTGGCCACCGGTTCCTCCACCATCTTGTCACCGGACGCCACCACCGATAAAATAATTATTTTCTTTATCTCTTTTAGATCTGGAAACCCTCACCACAATCATCCCTTCTTCTTTTTTTAAACCCAACAACACCTGCTACATTGCTATCTTATTTGTCGGAAAAAATAGAGATCGCCACTACTCTCTACAGTATATAAATTTTGATATTACCCATCATTAAATTGAAAGCTATTAAGTAAAGTGTCAATGGCATAATTAGCACCAAACAAGAATAAGATAGAATATAACAAACCAGAGAATTTAAACTTGATCTCTACTTTCTTAATCTCCTAATAATGTATAGCAGAAGAATAGATCTATATTCCCCAGCTAGAAGAATATCCATTTTGCCATTCCGAAGCCCCAGCCAAAAAACACTCTAAATCTGACTTAAAAGATAAGGAAAAAACACTTTAAAACAATTTTGTTGGATGCATATGTTTTAAAGAATTTCAATGGTTATCTTGTGCTAAATATGTCAATAGTTAAATTTAGGGAAAAAGACCAAAATTATACCCCTACTATCGAAAATTAGTCACGTTAGTACCCCGTTCTACTTTACGGTTAAAATTGTCTCTACCGTTAACAAAGTACAACAAGCTTAAGGCTTATGCTAATGATTTAAGGTCTAGTAATCCAGGAACAGATGTGGTGATTAATATTTCAAAGGATTCACTTAGTGAAGGTAAAAGAAGATTCTTAAGAATGTACATATGCTTTCATGCATTGAAAATGGGGTTTAAGAGTGGGTTGAGACCATTCATTGGGTTGGATGGAACCTTTCTAAAAGGGAAATGCAAGGGTCAACTGTTAGTAGCTGTTGGCCAAGACTCCATGAGGCACTTTTATCCCTTAGCTTGGGCTGTTGTTGGTAAAGACACCAAAGTGACATGGAGTTGGTTCTTAAAACTGCTACAACATTCATTGGACCTCAAGAGTGGAGAAGAGATTACATTTATTTCAGATATGCAAAAGGTATGACTTTACTGTTTCATTTAGTAAACTTTTGCCTCTATTCTTCACTGTTGCATCTCATTACTGTTTTGTTGCATCCCATTAGTTCATAATTGTAGCATCTCATTACTGTTTTGTTGCATCTCATTAGTTCATAGCTATTGTATTTCATTACTGTTCTGTAGCATCTCTTTAGTTTTATTACTGTTGCATTTAATTACTGTTTCATTACTGCATTTAATTGGTTTGTTCCATTGTTGCATTATTGGAGATGTTCGGTTTTTGATGCATTTCTTTACTATTTTTCCATTTTAAGGGTTTGATTGATTCAATCCACTTGGTTCTTCTTCAGGCACACCATAGATATTGTGTAAGGCACAGAGGTAAATTGATGCAAAAAATGGGGATATGGGAAATATAAGAAGTACTTATGGTGGGCTGCATGGAGCACATATGAGGAAGATTTTAAAGACCAATGGGGAATATCAGTCCACTTGGTTCTTCTATAAGAAGAAGTACTGCTCTGCGACATTGATGAAGATGAGAGAAATAGAGTCGAGCAAAGGAGAAAGAAAGAGGCAAAGATAAGGAATTTGAGCTTGAACCCTAGGTTTATTCAACTGAGATTGTTTTTAGGTGGAGGGGTTATCAAATGGGCGGGTTATTATGTGGGGTGGGTTGTAATAGTCTAGCTGGCAATTTATTAGTTAGTTGGCACATTATTAAGAGGGACCCGGTTGCCACGTAGGAGCTCAGTTAGATTTGGGTACTATTTCTCATACTTTAATAAATGCATGTATTATTTTAGCCCGAAAGTAAAATGGGGTATTAACGTGGATAGATTTCAATAGTAGGGGTACTTTTTTGGACTTTTTCCCAAATCTGTTAGATTTAGGTACAAATTTATCTACTTTAGTAACGGTAGGGACAATTTTACATACTTTGTTAACGGTAAGGACAATTTTAGCCGTAAAGTAGAATGAGGTACTAACGTGACTAATTTTCGATAGTATGGGTATAATTTTGGCCCTTTTCCCTTAAATTTAGCCACACTTTACAAATAATATCACAAAGTCTGTAGTCTATATAACCCAGAATTTAGGTTTATGTCTTCTCTTTGAAACTTATTTTGTTATGTTTAACAATTACCAAATTAGCAACAATTATAGTTAAATATGACACATAACTTTCCAATAGCTCTTTAGCATCAAGGAACTTACTACCACAAAAGTTTGCACCTATCATAAGTCACGGTAAAAATTTATAGCAAACCCATAGTACATCGGATAAAAAAACTATTAAATAAAAGGAAAAAAGAGATGTTATGAAGAAAGTCTTGTACAACAACTAGGAAGAGCAGGACTACATACGCACATTGGAGAGAAAAAAATTAGGGACAGAATAATAGAGAATGAAAAAATTTGGAACTATTATCCTCCTCTTCTTCTTCGGGCTCATTCCTTAATCGGCAGATGGAGTCAAAAAGCATAGCACCAGTATCCTCTGTGGGCTTACGAGACATCCTTGTAGGTCTTTTCTTTTTCGGGCCAGGAGGCTCGGAGCCCCTTTTCTTTTCTTCTCATTGTCCTGCTTCGGAGCAAGTGGTGGGGGAAGGACTTCTTCGTCAGCAAATGAAGGCCTCATTCCTACGTCTTTCCCGATGCCTACAAAGGAAAAAATATGAGTAAAATCGAGAAGAAACCCGAGCGCAAACTGTTCTAAGAAAGAGACTTACCATGATTGCGGGCCTCCCATCGACCCTTCGACAACTCCATCCAAGTACGCTTGGAGTACGGCCTCTGTGACACCAGACCGTCGACCCATTGCTTGAGCTCGGGGGACTACATTCAGCATCTGGGCTACAGCTGCATCACAGAAAAATATTGATGAGGAAAGAAGATATAAGCAAAACTAAACATTAAAAATAAAGTGATACTCACTGTTCATGTTCCATTTCTCAGGAAATTCCATATCTTTGGTAGGGATTAGTTCCGAAGTCCTTATTCGAACAAATCGGCCCATCCAACCTCGGTTACGTGCGTCATCTATGCTCGAGAATGGGGCCTGCTGGCCCAATGAACAAGCTTGATTAACCCTCCTTGATAGAGTCAGGGACTATAAAGACACATAATGTGATCAAGTGTGAAAAGACATCCCTCGATCTTGCTTACAAAGAATCGGAGGAGAATCACCATTCTCCAGAAGAAATGATGGATTTCACCAAGAGTCACGTCGTACCCTTTTGCATAAGGCAAGTATGACAGAGTCTAAAAGGCCCATCGTGAAGGGGTAAGTGTAAATACTTAGGAAACCCTCCAAGTGGTTAGAGATCGACTCCTCAGGAGATGGTATCACCACATGCTTTCCGACCCAGTTACATTCCTCTTTAACCTTGTCAAGATGGTTGTTGGTAGTTGTACATATATACCTCGAGACCGGTTGACATCGATCCGGTACCGATGAGGTCTTCTCAATCTTGAAGTCGACAACAGTAGGGCACCCTTCCAGAATAAAATCCTCCAACGGATAGTCGGCCGCAACTCCGTGCTGGCAAGCCACGATGAAGAGGCGGTCTTCTATTGCGGTATGGTCTTGAAAGTTTTCGATGTTATAGAAGGAAGAAGAATTAGGATACAATTTGCTTAAGGTTCAAGAGATTTGAGTATACGGGTAGCAAAGCAAAGAGATTTTGAAGAGCATGTATGAGGGACTAGTAGTGGCCGACCAACAACTGAGAGGCATTTAGTGCCTCGATAACTGAACTGATGAAACATTTCAGTATCCACTTGATGTTGATGTCATAGTCGGGCTCGTCGCTTATATCATGGCCAATCAAGACGGGATTGGAAAAGTTCATATCATTTCTCGTCATCTTCTCTCCGAGAAACGAGGGGACTATTTGTATACGATAAAAATCGGGCTTGCCCTTTCGAATAACTAATCGAGACTGGAATATGATAGGGCAAGATTCAACCTCGTATTATATTGGATCCTGATGCAAAGTTAGATTGCCAAGCTCGTGATCTAGAGACCAATCGAGATCGAGATCGATCAAGATTGACCAAGATCGAGACCGATCAGGATAGAGATCGGGCAAGATCGATGGAAGCTTACGGAGCCAAATAATGGAAAGCCAAAATATCTGCAATCGGGCTAGGTTCACAGCAGAAATCTCGGCACGTATCAAAAGGCCTGTTAATTAGCTAATCATGAGATTTCTTACTGTATATAGAGTTATATCAAGAGTAGGAATTCTCTACTATACAAATGGGTTTTGATCATTTGTAACAACCATCATTTTCACCCAATACAAAGCAATGTACTGCCTTTCTCTAGTTTTCATTATCTTGTTACTTTGCTCTTATATCAACTGAAACTCTACTTGGTTCAATGGTGATCAAACTCGAGGGCCAAGGCTATTTAATCTGTTTGTTTTGCATTTATTTCCTTTACAATCAATTTCGATATTAATATATATTTTCTCAATTTGTGCCAAGTTATATCACGTATCCTTAAAACCACGTATACATTCAATTGTTGTCCGTTTTTAGGGTAAACAATAGGAACATATAATTTTTTGTTGGTTTATTTCTTTTTTGTTTAAATTAATCAACCAAATACTATCTTGATTTCAAATTTAATATCAAACCAAATCAAATAATGTGGTCGTGGCCTGTTAATTTCAGGTGTAGCCAAGTGGGTTTGCTTCCCTGAGTTATCCAATCTTGCCTAAGATAACAGTCCCCGAGTCGGTATGGCATTGGCCTTTAAAATTCAGGGGTTGCCTAATAGGTCTTGAATCCCTGATGCTCTAATAGGTCGATGGTAATGTTCGATAAATTTGGTTACTTTGCAGCCGATGGACTATTTCCTTTTGTCACAGATAATTTCGGATGGCATCCCGAATCGACATATGATGTGGTCCCAAATGAAATCGGTGACCTGCTTCTCCCTAACTTCTCGAATGCCTATGCTTCAATCCACTTAGAAAAATAGTAAATCATAAAAAATGAATTGAGCTTTACCTGATACCCATGGGAGAGGGCCAACGATGTCCATTCTCCACTTCATGAATGACCATGGTGACAAGACCGAATGGAGTAATTCCCCAGGTTGGTGAATCATTGGTGCATGTCTTTGGCACTTGTCATATATTCGAACAAACACTTTCACATTCTTTTCCATGTCGATCCAGTAATAGCCGTCTTTGATTACCTTTTGGATCAATGATTCGACTCTGGAATGATTTCCACAAGTGCGCTAGGGGAAAAGAATCCTTGGGCCATGCTTTATTTAAATCTTTGTAATCTCTACAAATTTTAAGTTTGTTCCCTTTCTTAGGCACTACTACTACGTTTGCTAATCATTCAGGGTATTTTACTTCCCGGATGGACCTTATTTTAAGAAGCTTGGTTACATTGTCTTTGATAAAGGCGTGTTTGATCTTGGACTGGGGTCTTCTTTTCTGCTTCACCGGATAGAACTTAGAGTCCAAGCTTAATTTATGGATGATGATTTTCAGCGGGATCCCGGTCATATCGAGATGGGACCGGGCAAAATAATCCATGTTAATTATAAGAAATTGAATAAGTTTTTTCCTGAGCTCGGGAGTTAATCCCGTGTCCAAGTATACCTTATTGTTGGATGATACTTGATCAATGTGACTTGCTCCAACTCTTTGACTGTCAATTTGGTAGCGTCGGAATCATCAGGGACTATGAAGGAACGAGGAACCCCATATCATCATCTTCGTTAGTCCCATGTTCGTCCTGTTGGGTCGAGGCTCACATCAATGATTTCTATTTGGCTTCCTATTTTGCTTTCGAACCTGAGTCCTTTGTCAATGAGAGACATGATATTGGAATTACTTCATCGACGAAAAACATCTCCAGTGCGGCAAGTTGTTCCCCGTAAACCGTCTTTGTCCCATCCGATTTGGAAATTTTAATACCTGGTGAAGGGTCGAGGGCACTGCCCACATGTTATGGATCCATGATCTCTGGAACAGTGCGTTATACCACATGTCGCCCTTGATCACATAGAACTTCGTTTCCTGGATGGTCCCGACCATGTTCACCAGCAATGTTATTTCTCCCTTAGTAGTTTCGCAAGCCATGTTGAATCCATTTAGTACTCGGGCCGCGAGCACAATCTGAACCTGTAGGGCTAGTTGTTTTGTGACCCTCGATCAAACGATATTGGCCAAGCTACATTGATCAATTAACACATGTTTAACTCAAGTTTTATTCATGAGTACTGATATTATCAGTGTCATTATGGGGCTGTGCGATTTCTTCCGCATCCTCATCATTGAAAAACAAAGTCCTTTCTGGTAATCTCGAGTTAGTTCTCCCTCGTGATTGATACTTTGGTGCGCTTTAACATCGGACCTTGAGGAACATTGATTCCTCTGATGATCATATGGATGATGTGCTGCGGTTCATCTTGTTCATTTTGTATGTTGGAGTCCCTATTTCTGAAGTGATTCTTAGCTTGGTCGCTCAGAAACTTCCGAAGAAGCCCGTTGTTGAATAACGGGGCTACCTTTTCTCTTAATTGTCGATAGTCTTTCGTTCTGTGGCCACGGGTGCCATGATATTCACACTTTTGGTTGGGATCTCTTCGAGCCGGATTGGTTTGTAAAAGTCATCTAGTACCCTTGATGCGTCCGATAGCTGACACAATGGCGACTGCATTGACATTAAAGTTGTATTCTAATAATCGAGGTGCTTCATTGGTCCGATAGGCTTGTCGAAGCCGCTCTTGTTTATGAGCCCTCGAGAGCTTTGACCTCGATCCCTTCTTGTACAGGATTATGCCCAAGTCTGTTGTTCCTACGATCTCCACTATATGGCTGGTATCGATCTCTATTCGACCTTGGCTGAGGCCTTGTACTTTGCGAAATGGTATAACCTTATCCTTTGTTAAATTTTGGCTCATCCACGTACTCGCATTTATAAATCTGTCTTAAAATTGTCCTGCGTTATAGAAATGAACATAAGTTAAAATCAGCTGAAAATAGTTGAAATTAAAAGATTTTTTATATAATATTCTCATATGATGTGGATAATTATATATTCATTTTTTATATTTAGAGAATATTACATAAAAAATCTTCTAATTTCAATTATTTTGTTTGATTTTACATTATGTTCATTTTTTATGCTTAAACCAAACTTAACCATAAGGGCAAATTTTAACCTTTTTGTTATAATTCATTAATTTTCTAATTATTTGGATTGCACATAAACTTGCAAAGTGGCCACAGCCACACTGCCATAGAAACGCAGCTTTATAGCAACCCAAAACGTCCAAAATTCCTCTACAACACAGCAAAAGTATGTCATGGCTAAAGAAAATAGAAAAGAAATCTTCTTTTTCTATTCGTCGTTCTCTCCATTTTGTGTGTAAAATTCGTGTTCTTGAAGTTCGGAAGTGATAAATGTTACTCCATCCGTTCCAATTTATGTGAACATATTTGACTGAGCACGGAATTTAAGAAAAAAGTGAAGCCTTTCGAATTTGTAGTCCTAGAAAAGTTCAAATCGGACCCAGAGTATTTGTGTGGTTATAAAAGCTCCTCATTAAGGGTAGAGTTGTAAGTTTAAGCTAAATTGTTACCAAATTTAAAAAGGGTTCATTATCTTCGGAATGGACTAAAAAGGAAATATGTTCACATAAACTGAAATAGAGAGAGTATTAATCTGTGTTGGAAAATAATTTTTATAAAAATAAAATAAAAAACAGAAATAGAAACAAAAGAATTAAAAGATTCGAGTCCATCAAAAAATTGTGTTTCCTTAAAAAATTTAATCCCCTCTCTATTGCCGAAGTTACTGGACTAATTCCTTTTAGGATATAAAATGGAACAACTATTCTGTAATATCGCAAAGAAAATTATAGAACTTCGTTAAACTCAACAAACGACAGTAAACCACATTGATGCTTACATTTTGCTTTGAAAAATAATCCAGAAATGCAGAAAGAAAAGGGAGAATTCGTAGATTTTTGGTGGTGCAAAAATATGATTCTTAGGAGCGCTATTTTAAAACATAAAATCCACATAAAATAATGTCTGGAAAAAGCAAATAAAAACGGGAAAAACAGGAAATAAATTTGATCCAAAATATTTATCAATCAATCATATTAATTGACCGAATCCGAATTTGAATAAAGGCGAGCCGAGCGAGTAGCGACGACAGCGTGAGGCACCACTTCTTCTCAACTCTTTTAAGAGTCAGAAGATGTGCTTCTCTATATTAGCACAAGGATTTCTTTTCATTTTCCGACGAGGGACACTTCAAACTTTTCATTTCCCTCCAAATTGTTTCCATTCATTTACATTCACACCCCTTTATTATTAGATATAAAATCAAACAATCCCCCACATTAATGGAGAATGGCAATATGAAAATATGCGTGTATGAAGAATTGTGTGATTTACAAGCAATGATTAATCACATCTGGATAAGTAAGTTTCTCTTTGAACTTTTTGTAGTGAACTTATGCCATATATACTCGGTCAATCAGTAGATTTGATATTTTTGAAACATCGAATTTTGGTGTATACCTGGACAATCACAAGTAATCATTTATTCAACTTTAGCCGTTTTGGCTCTCATTGTTGTTCGTTTCAGCCATAAATACCGTCTGATTCATAAATGCATAGAGAACTGGCCTTGCGGAATTATTCTTGATATGACTTACGCTTCACACTTACCTAGGTGATTGCTAAATATATCATCGTATAAATACACTATTTGATATAATTTGTATCAAACTTAGAAACTATTAATAAACTTTTATGCTTTATTCTTTATACCAGATATTGTAGGGCAAAATTTGTCCTTCTCACAAGGTAGAAAGGTAGAATTGGACATTTTCCCACTTTTTAGCTACAACACTTCTTAATTCTCAAGCTTGCTACTCCGCCCTACTACATTTTATCGACCTCAAATTAACAATTCTAAAACACAAAATAAGGTAGACGCTTTGGTTCAAGATTAAGAGGATGTTTGGCTAAGCTTATTTACACGATTAGTAAAGTTAATAGTGCTTATAAGTTAAAAGTAATAAGCTGGTTACCCTCAACTTATTAATTTTTAAATTATAGGCGAAATACATATTTTACCCATCAAACTTACGACCAAATCCCTGTTACGCACCTGTTGATCACGGCTTTCATTTTACACACCAAACCTTTCAAAAGTGTGTCAATTACACACTACTTTTGACTAGCCTTTGGGACGTGTGAAATACGACCAATGAGGCGCGTGAATTGTTATTTTCTGCCTGAACTGACTAATTAAAACGGATATTTACTGAAGTTGGACCCATTTTCTTAACTGTAACACCCAATTATTCATCTCGCTCTTATTAAAAGCAACCATTTTCATCATCTTCATCTTTAAAGGTGGCAAACAATTTTCTGAAAAAATCAATCTCATCTTCACCTTCCACATCTAATATTTAGAAGCTGGTTATATTTGGTCAATTAAAGTGCAACACATTATCATTCTTCCAAAATAAACCCTAACTATTCGACCCACCCATCTAGATCAGAAGGGTTGAACAACTTTAAATGCAAATAGTAAACTGAAAAACTAAAGAAGAAATAACAATTAGCAGATTTGTGCTCGTCAGATTAGCTTCATAGGTTAGGGATGAAGAACAAGATTTTGAAATTGTGTTTCTGCTTGTTAATCTGGTTGCGTAGGTGTTTTTAAGTAATATGGTCGGGTCTTTCATTGTCTGATTTAAGAAAATGGTCGGGTTAGCTATTTTAATTAAAGAAACGTTGGTTTTTTAATTTAAAAATGCGCGTGTAACCAACGCATTGAATATTAAAGAGGCTGGTCAAAAGTAGTGTGTAATTGACATACTTTTAAAAGGTTTGGTGTGTAAAATGAAACCTGTGGTCAACAGGTGTGTAACAGAGATTTGGTCGTAAGTTGGATGGGTAAAATATGCATTTCGCCTAAATTATAAGTACTTTAAGTTTGATCAAAATCTTTACTATTTTATCTTAAAATATTTCTTTTCAAAATAAAACTCATACATTAATATTCACTATCTCGCATATATCTTCAAACATAAACCCTTCGCCTCTTCAAGTCTGCAATTCTCATTGATAATATTTGAGGTACGCAAATTCTCTATTCCTTTGCATATTTATATCTATGCGATTATGTATTAATCTTTAAACTGTATGTAATACAGACATATCAAATTTTTGATGTATTTCTAAGTGGCATTTGGACATAAGAATTGTAAAATTTCAAAACATGGTGAAAATGGTATTTGAAATTTAGAGTTGTGTTTGGACATGAATAGAATTTTGGAAGTTTTGTGAGTAATTTTGAGTGAAAAGTTTGAAAAAATAGCTTTTTGGAGTTTTTTAAATTTTCAAAAATTTCCAAAATGCATCTTCAAGTGAAAATTAGAAATTTCATGACAAATGCTCATTTCGAAAAAAAAGTAAAAAAAATATTGGAAAAAGAGGAAAAGCTTCTTATGTCCAAACGGGTTCTAAGTGTTGTGGTGATGAAGACAATGTTTGTTTCTCTTTAAATATTTGTTCTATTTTTTTTAACTGAGAAACTCTTAGCAATTTTTTAATCATTATAACTAAATTATATGTGTCATAAAATTATCTTACCTAATCCTTGTTGTATTTAAAATAAAATGATAAATAGAATATTTTGTATTTGAATCGATCTTGAATCTAAAATTTTAAAAACATTATGCCTTTATAAGTGTTTACAATTCTAAGGTTATTTAAGTTATTTTAACATAAAAAGAGTTTATTGGCAACTTCTTATCAAACATTGCATCAACTTATTATCTGATTCAACACTTATATCCAAATATGTAAGTACTTAATTATTAAATCAGTTTCAGCATTTAAAAGTATACTAGTAATTGTACCCGCGCGATGCGCGATCAATATTAAAAAGAAAAAATTAAATTATAATTACTCTTGTTTGATACTATTAGACCGTACTGCTTTAATAAATTTCAATTGTTATTTTATTTGTCAATACGATATACACAACCCTCACTGATATTTTAGTAGTTAATTTCTTTGTTAATTTTTAATAAATAATTTTTTTGTTATTAACTAATTATGTCATATGGCTTTTATCTAGTCTACCACTTGTATTAATATGGTGTCTTTTTCTTTGGTTTTAATAATATATAGATAGATTATTATCATATTACTTGTTTAATATTTTTGTATGCTATTTTTTATAATATAATAGGAGATATATATACTTTATTACTCTTGAAAATATTATTTTTTATTTTAAATTTTATTATATTTTTCTCAGTAATATTGTTTGAATTTTAACGAATAGATATACTTTTTATTTCAAACAATAAAAAAGAAAATGATTTAAAAAATAAAATAAAGAAATTAACTAACCTAAACCAACTCTCCCCCATGTTTTAGTAGTTAATTTCTTCGTTAATTTTCAATAGATAATTTCTTTGTTATTGACTAATTATTCATAAGGTTTTTTTCTAGGCTACCACATGGCATAAGGAGTGGGCTTTATTTTCTCCTTTTCATAACATATAGAAAATATATAGAATATTAGAAAGAAACTACTCCACAATTTGAATCAATTTTTTTATTGCTTTATTTTTATTTTTTTTATTTGATAACTCCAACTTGAAACTATTCACTGATTTGAATGGGTAGTTTTTCTTCTTCTTTTTTTGTTTTTATTATTATAGTTAATTTGTTTTTCTTTTTTGTATTTAAAATAATTTTAACACTCTAACTTGAAACTACTCCCACCCACTTTGAATGTGTAGTTATTTTTTTATATATTTATATTTTTGAATTTTTTATTATAACTAATTATGAGATATCTATATTTATTAATTAAAATAAAGTAACCATATATATATATATATAGTGTTTCTGTGTGTGTGGTAGTTTTATTCTTTTATATATATATATATATATATGGTGTATCATTTATTATTTTCGCTTTTATAGATATTTAAATTAATTTGGTATACGAGTTTGTAATTAAATCAAACCTTAAACATTGAAGGTAATAAGGCTTCATATATGATATAAGAATATAAAAATATATATAAAAGATATAGATTCCAAACTACTAACGTGCTTTAAGAAAAAGAATATGAAAATACTTTATTTTTTCATTTTCTAGCAAAAAATTGTTTTTCAGTTTGGGGAATTTGGAGAAGTGGAAAGCTTAGGGGGAGAGGGAAAAAAACACAACTTAGAGGAGATTCAACAAGATGAAGCCAAGCGAGGATTCAATGAAAAACATCAATATCAATAACAAGAACGGCGAAAATGAAGTGAAGAAGGTAACTAAACCCCCTTTCAGACCCGCTAAAGATGACACAAAGCCCCTTCTTCAAGATCCAGTAAGCGGTTCTCTCCCTCAGAGATATTTATCAATAGCGTTCAGCATTTTCTCTGATTAATTCCGTTAATTATCGAATGATACCACTTATTTTTTGCTTTATTTTATGTGTAGATACTGAGATCAGACCCAATCGAGACTGAGGAAGCTCTGCTGCGTTTGCCTCCTTTTCCTATTTGTAAACCTAAATCTCAAACCTAGTAAAATTTTATTATCTCTTTGTTAATTTTGTGCCTCGAGTCTGTTATAATTGAAAAATTGTTATTTGACAAGCAAGGTTTTTCTTGAACTTGTCTGGTAATATTTAGTTATTGTTAGTGCAAAGAGTTGTGTTTCTCTGAAATCCTCAAGCTCATGAGATTTCTCATCGTTCTTTTTAGTGTCGAATGGAATACCATATAGTCTCAGTATCCAACATCGAAAATGAAACTAAGTCTCCTACTCTAAGCCTAAAATCCTACCACATCAACCATCTAATATTGTATTATTTCTGAATATATAAACAAGATTGACGAGTCTACGATGCATCAGGCAGAAAATTAAAATGTCTCATAGATTTTCTTTTTTTGATCAGATAAAAAATGCCGCATTGATATTTACCCATGAATTCTACGAAAGTAAACCTCTTAATTCAACTCTCTATATCCACATTCAGTGAGGGGGACAGAGAGATCGACAAGGATGTCACTCACCGTACAGAGGCGGGGTGGACGAAAGGGTGGTCGAAATGGAGGCTTGCATCTGGAGTCTTGTATGACAAGGGGAAAGTTTTATAGAGTTGTGGTTAGACTTGTCATGTTGTATGGGGCGGAGTGCTGGCCGGTGAAAAACTCTCATGTTCAGAGATTGAAGGTTGCGGAGATGAGGTTGCTCAGGTGGATGTGCGGGCACACCAGGTTAGATAAGATTAAGAATGAAGCTATTCGAGAGAAGGTGAGGGTGGCCCTAGTGGATGAGAAGATGCGGGAAGCGATGCTCGGGTGGTTCGGGCATGTGCGGAGGAGAAGCCCTAATGCCCATATGAGGAGTCGTGAGTGGCTGGCGGTGGTCGGCGTGAGGCAAGTCAGAGGAATGCCTAAGAAGTATTGGGAAGAGGTGATTAGGCAGGACATGACAAAATTGCAGGTCTCCGAGGACATGGCCCTTGATAGGAAAGTCTGGAGGTTTAGTATTAGGGTTGTAGGATAGAACTTCTAGAACTTTCGTATTTCATTCCCGGGGCTAAGGGGGGTTTGGTAGGGCCATCCGTACATGTCTTGCGTATTGTATCGCGTCCTCTTATGGTAGCTACTGGTAGATATTATTGCATGCCTTGTAATTTATGGTTTTATGTTTAGCTAACTATTTATGCGATTTCTGCTGGAGTCACTAATGTTTTTTTTTTTCCTCTTTTTCTTCTCTTTATCCTAAGCTGAGGGTCGATTGGAAATAACCTCTCTGCCCTTTCGGGTAGGGGTAAGGCCTGTGTACGTATTACCCTCCCCAAACCCTACTTTGTGGGAGTATACTGGATAGTTGTTGTTGTTGTTGTATATCCACATTCAATAAGTGAAGTGTGATTGGGAGACTGCTTTTTAATCCCAGTTCCAGTTGAGCTGACTTGGTGATAATGAAGATTCTTGAGCATGGAAATAACTTCGAATGAAAGGTAAACAGAATGTATTTTAGCGTTCAAGTTTCTGAGAAACATCACAGTAAAAAGGATCTGCCCACACAAAAGTAGAAGTATATATATTCTGGACCCAGTTTTACCTATCAATTTGATAACTGAGAGTCTGAGACTGGTCTGGGTAGTGATAAATAAAAATAAAAATTGATAGGCCATTAATCTATCTCAAAAGGGATGTGGTATTAAGCTTTTTCATATCGCACGTAGTTCTTCTTCAATATGTGATGTCTGCATAGTTACAAGATTATTAACGTATACTAGAAATTTATGTGACATTTTGTGTTTTTTTTAGAGGTTTCTATTTGTCCAGTTTTATGGCTGAGAAAAGTAGGAAGTTGTACGTGTAGTGGTGTAATGATGATATTAAGGTGAAAGATGCTGAGTGTATTTGTGCTGAAAGGAGCGGGAAATATTTTGACGGGGTTTCAACTCAAATTTGTAGACTCAATGCTAGTATCGCACTTAAGTGATTTCCTACACCAATATGACATTTATTTATCGGAGTTTGCACTTCTTTTTTCTTTGAAAAGATTAGTTCTCCACTGATAGTGTGATATCCTTAATACCTATTGTTATTTAGAATCCTAGCAGTATCATAAAAACTTGGACTTTTTACTTACACAGATATGCCGTTTATTTCTGCAAATTGATACTTGTTTCCCAACAGAAGACGGGAAAAAAGAACTTACTTACAATCACTGAAATAGAAAATTTGACTTCAGTCACTGCAAATTGACTACAGTTATCACTACCTATGTTACTCAAAGGTAAGTTTTATAGAGTTGTGGTTAGACCGTCCGTGTTGTATGGGGCAGAGCGTTGGCCGGTTAAGAACTCCCATATCCAGAGGATGAAGATAGTAGAAATGAAAATGTTGAGGTGGATGTGTGGGCATACTAGGATAGACAAGATTAGGAATGAGGATATCTGGAAGAAGGTGGGCGTGGCACCTGTGAATGACAAGATGCGGGAAGCGAGGCTCAGATGGTTCAGGCATGTGCGGAGAAGAAGCCTTGATACTTCGGTGAGGAGGTGTGAGCAGTTAGCCGTGGTGGGAACAAGGAGAAGTAGAGGGAGGCCTAAGAAGTACTAGGGAGAGGTGATCAAGCAGGACATGGTTCGACTGCAGATAGGAAGGCTTGAAGGTCAAACATTAGGGTTGTAGGGTAGGGGGTAGTGGAGCTTTGCATACTTCATTTCGGCGGTGAGACGGGGTTGGATTAGGATTGATGTTAGATAGCTTGCAGTTTATGGTGAATTTACACTGTCCTTGCCGTTTATCTTAGCACCGGGCCTTAGTTACTGGTTACTGTTGTTGCATGTCATTTATCTTTTGGTTGTTATGCTTTTGTTACTATTATGGTTTCTACTGGAGTTACTAATGAATTGTCTTCTTCTCTTTTCCTTTTTTCTCCGAGCCGAGGGTCTTTCGGAAATAGTCTCTCTGACCTATCGGGATAGGGTTTAAGGTCCGCGTATATATTACCTTCCCCAGACCCTACTCTTTGGGAATTTACTAGGTAGTTGTTGTTGTTTTAAGCCCATGATATTTCAACTTTAGCATCACTAGCCTCTGATGTGTAGTTTCTCATAGCAATGTCGGTTAGTTGTTAATACAATACGCAGAAATGGCACACTTATTTGACAGTTCAAAATCTCAGTTATAAGTTGCTCTTTGAACTTTGGTGGATTTTGGGTTGAAATATTTAGGTTGACCATGAAGGTTACTTTTGTTGGGATTGAAACATTGTATAAGTTTTCTTTCTTGGAATTGAAACATAAAGGGAGGTTTCTTTTGTTGGGATGATAAATTGGTGCTTCTTGATCATTTTGTTTTAGTTTGCCATCTGAGCCATAAGTTGCTCAAATTCATGATGGATTGTGGCTTGAAGGTTTAGCTCAATCGTGAAGGTTCTTTGTGGAATTGAAACATCCATGCTTCTTCTCAGCCTTTTGCTTTTATATGCTGATGATAATACCAATTAATCTCTAATCTTTCTTGGCTTCATTTGCCACCAATTTCGAGATATTTGTAGTTTGGCTGAAGGAATTGAAAGTGAGAGTGAGAGTGCACGGTGAGGGAGATTACAAGAGAGAAAGAAAGGTTAAGAGAGTAAAATGTACTTTAAAAACACTTTTTCATTATACATAGCAGAAGGAGGAAAGGGGTAGTGAGAATTAAATCCACACCTATTGTGTGAAAAATTTCCATCAACGCCATTAGGTTACAAGCTTTGGTGAGTAAAATGTACTTGGGGAGAAAACTTTTTGGACTACATTGGTTGTGGATTGAAGGTCAAACATATGAAACGTGTGGCAACTTATTGAGAGAGCCCTTGGTCCAAAGTTTTGGTGCATATCAACAACAACAACAACAATTACCCAGTAAAATCTCACATAGCGGGGTCTGAGAAAGGTAATGTGTATGCAAACCTTATCTCTGCCCCGATAGGGGCAGAGAAGCTGTTTCCGATAGACCCTCGGCTTAGGAAGACGAAAATAAAGTAAGAAAAAGAAAAAGGAGAGAATTCATTAGTAACTCCAGTAGAAATCGTAATAGTAACAGAAACATAAAAACCGAAAGATGAATGACATGCAATAACAGTAACCATAATCTAAGGCCCCGGGGCTAAGACAAACAACAAGAATAGTGTGGGTCCCACATAAACTGTAAGTCATCTAAGACCAATCCTAATTCAACCCCACCTCGCCCCCGGAATGAAGTAAGAAAAGCTTACTCCCTTTATCCTACAACCCTAATGCTATGACCTCCAAGTCTTCCTATCAAGGGTCATGTCCTCGGAAATGAGCAGTCGTGTCATGTCCTGCCTGATCACCTCTCCCCAATTCTTCTTAGGTCTCCCTCTACCTTTCCTCGTACCCACCACGGCCAACCGCTCACACCTCCTCACCGGTGCATCAGTGCTTCTCCTCTGCACGTGCCCGAACCATTTGAGCCTCGCCTCCCGCATCTTGTCATCCACAGGAGCGCCGCCCACCTTCTTTCGAATATCTTCATTCCTAATTTTGTCTATTCTAGTGTGCCCGCACATCCACCTCAGACCCCGCTCTCTGCTACTTTTATCCTCTGGATATGAGAGTTCTTAACCGGCCAGCACTGTGCCCCATACAACATGACCGGTCTAACTACAGCTCTATAAAACTTTCCTTTGAGCATTGGTGGCACTTTTGGTGCATATCAACTAGCTTAGAAAAATCTGTAGCATCTAACATGCAGTAGATTGAGATTTTATTAAGCATTTGAATTGATTTGATATCAAACCGAAATTCTCCCAGATCATTAGGGGAAATATGGTAGACTATCTAACAATTTCTGCCATCTAAAGGTATTTTCACATAAATAGAAGGAGGTAACTGCAATTTCAGTTTCTTGGAGAAAACCAGATAAATAGAAGGAGAGTTTACATCAATTTCAGTTTCTTTAAGAAAACAAGATAATAACATAACCTGAGCTAGGCTGTAAATGAGTTCAAAACGGGAAACCAAGCTCTATGTTATGATGTGAAGTGAAGAAATTGTAGTCATGGTGGTGAAAGGAAAGCTGCTTCAGCCATGAATCTGCAGCACTCTGAAGATCATTTAGTTTTTCATAATCTTGTGCATCTGAGTTTATCCATATATCATTTTGCATCCTGTATGCAGCTAATCCAAATGGACTAAGACGAATCCCGCTATCAGCTTCATTCTCTTCTACAGCATCTGAAACAGAAACCAAGGGACTCAGTTAGGTAGGTGCCACTAAAGATAGCTACATGTTATTTAATAAGCTTATTGTTTATAAATTTGTAGAAAATTTACTCTAGCTACTTTAATTATAATTACAGTACATTGTCAAGAAGGTACGGATGGGAACGTTGGAGCAAAGGTAAAACCAAAAAGACGAAAGAAAGTCAAACATGTATGATAGCAATAGCTTTTATCTCTATGTTGTTGGATTTAAGTTAATTAGAATAAGATATAGGCTTAGGTCACGGGTTCAAGCTATGGAAGCAACTACTAATGCTTGCCTTAGGGTTGATTGTCTACATTACACCCAGGTCCTGCTTGAATGCGAGATGCTTTGTGCATCGGGCTGTCCCTTTTTGTCATGAAGGTAATATGGAGTAGTGTAAGCCCAAGGTATAACCTAGCGGTCAATAAAGTGGATAAAAATCAAGAACATTAAGTGATTTTTTTTCTATTCGTCTAAGCGTTGATGGTCAGAGTTATTCGATATTTATGCTGGTCGGGATATTAAGTATTTGATGAAATATAGAGGTGCACACAAACTGAATCGAGTGAAATCCTTACTAATAAGAAAGAATGAAGAGTAATGTGGAGAGTACATACCTTGGAAAGATGATGACAACGTGTGGTAAGTAAGAAAGCTTGCCGAAACATTTTTAACAATTCGTTTCATTGGAACATGGTAAATTGGATACCTAACAATAACGCAAAGAAATAAGTTAAATGTGTAAATAAATAAATTAAAATATCATTTTTCTCTAGAGCTATTTCAAAGTAAAAACATAAGAATAAGAAGAAAAATATTTACCAAGCAACAGCCATCCAACTTGCAGCAGACAAGTCAGTGCTCTTTAGTGTAGCGAGTCCAGGGTAATTCTGAGATACTTCAAAGATCTACAGAAGCCAATAACTATATTAGCTTGTAACTTGGGATTAATAAAATCTTCGTGCCATTAAAAAGCTGTGAAATATTAATAAATTAAATGTATACTCCTATATTGCCCTGTAGTATAGTCAAGTTTCTTTAAAAGTAAAAGAGTCAAGTTTGTCCCTGTAGTAATTGAATTTGAGCAATTTGGTCTACTATTACCCCCCTCCCCCCCAACAACCCCCCACCCACAAAAAAAAAAGAAAAAAAAAAGAGCAGCCCCAACCCCGCTGCTAGGAAACAATCTCGTTTTGGTCCTTGACCCTTGACAGAATTTATACCTGAGGGTAATTTTAAATGCTAATTATAAGTTGGGTAAATTTTGGATCTTTTTTACTCAAAAAATTTAAATATATGTAGTGCCGGGTTCCATTAATGGCAAGGGAAAAATGAGACAATTTGGTATGGATAAGTGTAGGGATGAACTAGAAGTGTAATATTAGCCAAAATTAAGTCAATTTTGAAGTTATATGGGCTAATCTAGACCTTTCCTTTTTTTTTTTTCCCTTAGCGCGTATGTTCATCATTCTTTTGGACCCTTTTTTTGTATGTGTGCGCGTTCTTCTTTAATTCCGTTAAACTCAACACTAATGAGACCTTTAATAATAAATCGATAAAAAATCTTGTCATATGTGGGCCAATTGACCAATTGAGTTGGGCTGGGCGACTGGACAAGGTGAGCTGGGTGACATCGAGGGGCAGATTTAGGGGGTGCAAAGAGGTTCACCCGAACACCGTTCGCCCAAAAATTATACTGTATATATAAGACAATTTATCTTTTACCTCTATATATTAAGTTTTGAACCACCTCGACGCAATTCAAATGTGTATTTTAGTGGTTAAGGGGAAGTTCAAAATCTGTGTAAGGTCATGAGTTCAATTCCTACAAACTACAAAAAAAAATTTTGAACCCCTTCATGGAGATCCATTCCATGGACCATATAAAGGGCCAACCAAACTTGCTCTGATCTAGGATGCAGTGGCTCTCGTATGGGTTCACTCAGCAAAAAATAGTACTAAATTATTAATAAAATAGGTACGACCAATTTATTTTACTTTAACTAAAAAGAAATACTCACGACACCTAAGTAAATAGGTTTGTTTTTAGAAAGTTAATATTTATAATTTTCATGCGATAGAATAATTGAGTGTACGAAATTTTGGGTCCACCCTTAAGGGATGCTTTAAGGCTCAATAACGTTATTAGTTAATCCTTATATTCACAAGTACACATAAAGTGTACAACTAAAAGTACTATTTTCCTACGCCTCGTCTTCTCTTCTCCTAAAATCAAACTAGAGTTTAGTATGTGGAACAGGGGTTACTCCGTAACGACGTGACAATCACCACCGACCAGTGATTCCAGCCGCAGTTCCTTTCAGATTTTCGCTTCCGCTTCATAAAAAACAAATTCTTATTTTACGATTTACGCGTTATATATCCAATGTGTTTAGATTATCCAGTTCCAACATTGTGCAACCAGCATAATAATCAGTTTTATAATCAAGAATTATTGATATGAGATTACAAAAGTAGTTAGAGCATCAAGTTTGTGTACCTTGTCAGCAAAGGGAATTCTCCAATAAGGAGTGCATATCTCAGAATACTGAAAATAGAGATAGCCCAAACGATCTCTTGAAACCTCCACCTCAACACATGAATCTGCAGATATGGAGTTATTACTTAATGACCTTGAGAGCTTGTCCGTACTGTCACTTGCATCACTCCATGACTCCATCTCAAAATCTGTGCCATCTACTTCATCTCCACATGAGTTTCTACATAAATCAAATAAAGTAAAAGAGATCCACATCAAATAAATTCCAAAATTCTCATGTTTTTTCTTAAATTTTGTGTCCAGTTAAAAATGTTCACATAAATGGAACAGAAATAGTAGTAATTTGGTATAGGAAACAATACTGAATTATATTACGGACCTAGTATGAAACTTGGTAATGTATTCATGAATTAGATTGAGTCTCACGGACTCATCCCCTCCTTTGTATTTAATTTTTGTTATTAATTAAATAAATAAATAAAAAGTCTCACGAACTCAAAGGAGGAGGGACGAAGAGTTATGCTTGGAGAGAAGTGGCGATCTTATCTGAACAACCAGAATAACTGAGAATTCTACGACAATTTATGTAAACCTATTCTCATGTCGTTTGGATTACATCTCCGTATATTTCCATTTGCTACTTGTGACACCAAAAGATATAAAACGAACACACTAGAATAGAGTAATTAAATAAGATTAACAACTTATTAAATATGATAAATGATAAGTAAGATAACATAGAGATGAAATCGAAATTTTGACTTTTTATATTAGAATTTCAGACAATAGTGAAAGAAGAGATCAAATTCAATAGTGCAAATTATCCCTATCAGAAACGGTTTTCCCCCTTACAGACAGTCACTAATTCTATGAGATGTTCGAATTAATAGCATGATTTTTTGTACACCTATGAGATTAGGGGGGACAAATCACAAAAAAAAAAAAGGTACGGTGCAAATTGCAAAGGAAACATACATTAGGGACTTGAAATAAATGTCTTAAAACTGTAAGAGAGTACTAACGTGATAGTCAGGGTTGTACAAAGGAAAGACCGCACCGAACCAATAATCCGAGTCAAATCGAAAAAAAGAATAAGCAAATTATAATTTGATATTAGAAATAAAATCCGACCATAATTGGTTTAGTTTGGTTTTAACTTTAAAAAAATTCAAAACGAAACCAAACTAACCCGATATTACATGTATATAAGTTTTAAAATATTTTAGAAATAAAAACAATTAATGTAATGTAATTTAGAATCGTGAAAAATCCAAAAAAAATCGCAAAAATCCAAAAAAAAATCGTGATTGAAAAATCCGACTTTTATTAGTTTGGTTTGGTTTATAAATTTAAAAATCCGAGACAATTAATTTGATTTAAAAAATTCGAATCAACCCGGCATGTGTACACTCCAAGTCTAGTCATCCAAATATGTTAGTGTTCGGTTCAAATCCAGGATATAACCAACCAACCAGGATTAAAACTTGAATAACTTATCCTACCTTCTACACGGGATAAATTATATCATAATCTTTATATAAATAATATTGACTTGAGCTAATACCTAATTTAATATCCAAAAATTTTACCGGATAATTCACCCAATCTATATTGGAAATTTGTATTTGCCTCAAAGGAAAATAGGAAAAGAGAAATAAAAGAATTCTGTTCATACCTCAATGTAGAAGGTGATTTGATTGTGTAAATCTGAATGGCAGATAAATAAGGAGCATAATATTGTACAACACTCTCATCTTTTAAAGAAATAGGAGCACCAACACCATATGCACTCCATTCTTCATAACAATCCCACAAATCTCCAAGTGTGAAATATTCATCACCATTTGAATTCCACGTGCTACTTTCATGCATGTTACTCTAAAATATTTAACACAAAAACAAAAAAAAAATAATAAAAATGAAACTAAATAAGAAAAAAAGAACATCGTAAAAAGTAAAAACTACGAGAAAATGAAAAAAAATTAACAACTTAAAAGAAAACTAAACACGAATTCTCAACAATGACACTATTGTAGATCAATTGAAAAGAGTATATGTGGTACCACATTTGTTTTCTGCAATGAAACGTTACGGTTCAATTCGTGTTATCCCAATAAAAATTAAAACATTTTCCTCAATAAAACGTATTCTCCTCAATTTTTTTTAAAAAAAACATTTTTCGGAAAAATAAAAAAAATTAAAAAAAAAAGGAAAAAATGTGAGACAAAATAAAAAGATTGAAGCTTTGATATAGGAAAGAAGCTGTTGATCAGAGACTGTAGCATTGAAAAATTCACCAGGCAACAGAAGGAGAAGAAACTATTAAGAAAATGATCGATTTTCAAACTGAATTCTGAAAAAAAAAACGTCTATATATAGTCTTTTTCAGATTAAAAAAAATTGAATTTCTGGGCAAATCATATATCTCTATGAAAACAGTAGAAACAGAAAAACACAAGTAGTGAAAACAAGTTTTTGATGTCAAAAATTCTGGGAAAGTACAGAAACATGAATGGATAAAATGGATTCAAAAAACTAAAAATTAATTCCAAAACTAAAACACAAAGACTTATGTCCAAAAAATAAATAAATTAAAAATAGTTACCCTTGGTAGAGATTTTGAAGGGACAATGGGTGTGACGGATTGAAGGAAACTCTGGAGATTTGATCTTTTTGTTGACAAGAAATCAAGTGAAAATGGTGACATTTTTGATATATCACCACAAAAAAAACAAGAAAAATGGTTTTCTCTTTGGTTTTCAACTCAAAATCAATAAGCAACTAGTGATAAATATTCAGTAGTCTTTACTATAAATAATGCTAGTGTTTGAAGATTCATATAATCTCAAGAGACTTTTATTCCAGAGTTGGATAAGAATAATAAATTTAAGATTAATTAGAGTTGACAAAGAGAACAAAATCTAATTTTTCACTACCTTCACTAGCTATCATTTTTTTAAAAAAAAATTAGAGTAAGCTATACAAGTAAATTCTTGATGGTACAAGAAAGAATAGTCAATTGAACATGACAAAAAAAAAAGGAAAAAAGGGAAAGAAATAGAGTAAAAGAGTTGCAGAATAAGAAAAATAATTATTTGATGGACCCTGAAATAGAAGAAAATGGAGATGAAAAGGAAAAAAGAAGAAAAAGGACAAAAGGAAAATAATTAAGTGGAAAGGATATAACGGAGAAACATTAATGGTAACAATTAATAAACTCATGTAACTAATTTTTTTTCTATCAATAGTTAAATGCTAACATTAACTGATTTCCTTTTAAAGACCCTTAAATTAGTTTCTTAGGATTCATTATCTGTTTATAAGATACAGATGAAATAGGCAATTCTCATCCTATTTATATATTGTTTACAACAAAGAAGGAATAATAAAAAAGAAAGCTAATGTGGAAAAAACGTAAAAACATGAACAAAGAAAGAAGACGGTGACCAATTTGAAAATTGGTCCCTATATCTAATTTTTTTACCCTCAAATTTAAACCCGAATATAAAGACCTTTTGTTAGGGAGCGCTTTTACTTTCAGTATAGGATTTTCATGCTTGAATTCTGTTTAAATTGGTAAAATATATTTTTTATGTATATACTGTGTATCTTTTTTTATATATTTACTTATTTAAAATTTAACACTCATTAATAAAAATTCTGACTCTACTAGTGACCGCAAGTATGGAACACGGCAAAAGAAAATGGTGACAAAGAAAGGACACAAAAAATTCAGGAGAGAAAACAAGGGGTGGAGAAGTGGAGTAGCTACATAGACACTTGCATAAAAAACAAGCTAAAAAGTTGTCAAGATGACGTGAGAAATGGTGTTAGGAGTTAGGACAAGCTAACTTATAATATGACAATAGTTTGCTTCCCACAAGGTGATCTTTAGAGGGAACCCTTGATTTTTGTTTTGTGCACAAAGTAAGTATGTAAAACTTGGAAGAAATTGTTAGATAGAAAATATTTTGAAATTGCAAGAGGGATGGTCATGAATCTCTAGATTGTGGCTATGGTTCCAATGAAAGTATAACCCATTCAACCTATTTAGATTTGGACTTATTGGATTAGAGAAGCGTCAAGTGGACAGATTGAGCTGATTTTTGGCAGGTTAAACTGAGTTGAACCAATAAATGGACGGGCCAATGACCTGCCCAAAAGTTATTTGGTCTAAAATTTGCGTTGTGACTCAACCCTCTTACCAAGCTTTAATTAAGTATGTGTTATTTCTTATGAATTGTATGATTGCTAAATAAGTTGTTTTTCTTTTGTTATGGTAATATATAATATATCCAACCAAAAAAAAATTATTTCTAAGAAATTTTGGCAAAGTTACTTATCGATCAATTTAGGCTAAAAATTAGCCCAACTTTAAATGGGTTGAGAGGAGTTGGGTCAAGATAGGATGAGTTAAACAAAATAGACGGGTCAATAACTAGCCCAATCTTGGTTGAGTTGGGTGGGTCATTTGGGCTTGGACCACGATTTGACAGCCTTAGATTAAACATATTATTCATTTGCAAATCATTTTGTGCGTACCTAAATTTAGGGTTGTATATAGGTCGGGTTGATTCAGATTTTTCAATTATCAAACCAAATTATTTCTATACGATTTTTGGATATAAATCAAACTAAACCAATCTTTGGATTTTTTATTTTTCTCGAAATTTTCCGGTAAAATCTCCATAGAAAAAAGCATATAACTTGTACTCCAAATATTGTTTTAGCCTTAGTAGGATACAACTATATAAAGTACCAAAAAAATAATATAAAATAAGATAAATTATGACATAATACTAAAATATTCAACAATAAGATAATGACATCCCATAAAAATAAATATTTAAAATTAATAAGTCATAATACAAATAAATATAATCTCAAGATGTTACCCAATAAAATAATGTGAGAAGAGTTGTGATATTGTACTAAAATATAATGAAATCGCATAAAGCTATAATGTAAATGAACATAATTTAGAGTATTAATTACATGACTAAACAATTAAAAAATTAAGATATGTATTTTCACTAGCTAAACTAATGCAAAACTACAAAAAAAAATATCCAACACCATTGTCATTCTTAATATTGTATTAAATTGAATTTTGTTAGCATCAATATTTAGTTGGTTTTGGTTTGCCTTTAAACGTTATGGGCTATAAAATGTATTGTACCATTCAACAATTCCAAGTCCAAGCTCGAAATATATGTTAAAAATGAGAACTATCAACAAGTTTAAGAAATATTTATAGATTATATATATATATATATATATATATATATATATATAATACATTAATAGCAAAATCCTCCATCTCTCTTCTCTCTCAATGCACGTTAAGTGTGCTTTTCTAACAAGCGCTGACCGACAATGGGGAGAGGACGACCAAAAATGGACCGCGACAAAGGTTCAATTAGTTGAGTTTCATTGCATCATGAAGTTGGAGTGAATGTGTAACGACACGGCCGGTCATTTCATCTATTGTATTGCTTCTCTATTTATCCCTTTTGATTATGTGACTTGCCAAGGTGGTTGAATTGGTTTTGGGAGATTTTTGGATTAAATTGGGACATCTGGTCCCAAGGTTAGAAGCTTAAATTAAAAAGGTTGATCGACGTTTGACTTTTGTGTAGACGATCCCGAAATGGACTTTTGATGGTTCTAATAGCTTCGTATCGTGATTTTGGACTTGGACGTATGTCCGGATATTGATTTAGAGGTCCGTAGGTCAATTTTGGCTTGAATTCACAAAAGTTGCAAAGTTAAAGGTTTAGAAGGTTGAGAGATTTGACTGAGAGTTGACTTTGTTGGTATCGCGTTCGAATTTTAGTTTTGGGAGTTAGAAAATGTCCATTGTATCATTTGGGACTAGTGTGCAAATTTGAGGTCTCTCAGAATTGATTTGATATAGTTCTACATTGGTTTTAGAAGTTGAAAGTTCACTAGTTTTATTAGGCTTGAATTGATGTGCGATTTATTCTTTCGATGTTGTTTGATGTGATTTGAGACTTCGACTAAGTCTGTATCGTATTTTAGGACTTGTTGGTATGATTGAATGGGGTTACGGGGGCCTCAAGTTAATTCAGATCAAGTTCGGCTTTATTTTGGTCGTGAGAACCTGCTGATCTGATGTCTGGTCTATCTTTCATCGCCATCGCGACATAAAAGCCGCGTTCATGTAATGCTTTTGATGGCAGGGAGTTTTGTACTTTGTATTCGTGGAAAAAGTGAAGCATTCGCGAAGGTTTAGAGGGATGTATATCACGATCGCGAGATGGGTGATGCATTCGCGCAGAAGAGAGAGGTCGGCTTGGGCACCAGACCTTAAGCCTTTGCATTCGCGGTCAGGGGGACACGTTCGCATAGATATAGCACTGATAGATATCATGTTCGTAACCTGAGCATCGCGTTCGCGAATGAGGTTTTGGCAGTTGGTGTGTTTTGTGCTTCACGAAGAAGCTTTTGCGTTCGCGAAGAGGAATACGGGCAGACTATATTAAATCCCATTTAGAGGGTTAGAGTTATTATTTAACATTTTGAGTTGTAGAGCTCAGTTTTGGGCGATTTTGGAGGGGAGTTTCACGTATTGGGTCAGCGTAAGTGTTTTTACTCGGATTTATTCATTTATCATGATTCTATTCTTGATTTTATCATTTATTTAGTTTGTAGAAACTTTAAAAAAACAAAAAATGGATTTTGGAAAGTCAATTTGAAGTCGGACTAGGATGATACTATATGGTTGGATTCGTCATTGAATGTGTGTTCGGAATTTATAAATTTTATCAAGTTTCGAGGTGCAGGCCTGGGGTTGACTTTTTGATTTTGATAAAGATCAAAACAATTATTTGAAGTTGTTTCCTACGACACTATTTGTTGATATTGAGTCGTTTGTGACTAGATTCGAGTCGTTTGGGGGATGATACGCGTGTGAAGGGTTTGTTGGAGAATTGAGTTGCTTGCTTTAAGGTAAGTAACATTTCTAAACTTGAAATTGAGGGTATTTATCCTTGGAAAATATGTTATTTGTATTGTGTTGGGGTGACGCACATGTTAGGTGACGGGCTTGTGGGTATGCACCTTGGTAATCATGATCCCATTTTTTTGTACAGTGCTGCTATCAAGTTTTGTTTTTATCCGTATAATCCCTACTCGTTAGAGTAATCGAGCTGTGATTTATGTTAGAAATTATGTTTTGGTTATGTGCTTATTCGGTTGAGACCTAATAAGGTTAATTTTGTTGTTTTTGAGTTATCTATTTTAACTGTAATTATATACTCAATCATGATTCTTAATTTGCATATCTATTTCAGTCTCTGATATCATTCACTGTTATATCATATGTTATCATTATTTGGGCTGAGTGGTTCGAGATTGTGAGCCTTTGAGACTTGAAATATTGATGACTAAGGAGGGCCTGAGAGCCGAGTTGTAAGTTTTATTATGGATCGGATTGCACGTCGCAGTAGGCCATATCGGCTTTATGACTATTATGTGAATCGGGTTGCACGCCCTTGTATGCCTTATAGGATTTATATTTGCACTTGGGCAGTATCCACTCCTCCAAAGTCTGTTATACCAGTAGTGAGCATAGGTATTGATGAGGGGCATTGATGCCGGACATCTATACAGTGCTAAGTGATTGTGTGTGGATTATGTGGGCATTTGGAAAACGGATTGAGTATTTATGAGAGTACAAGTACTTGGGGATATCACTGTGAAATCATTCATTTGACATGCATATCTGACATGTAGGCAGATATATGTACCATTCTTCATTTTAGTTGTAATTGACATATTTCTATCAGTGTTGGGATTTAATTGTTGAACTTGAAAGCTTGTCTAAATTTCTATGACACGAACGACATGATTATGATAATTTCTCTGAGTTGTTTATTGTTTCTGCCATCATTTAACATGTGTTATCATGATATTGGACTGTGATTGTCTTCTTCTAAGTTCGTCACTGCTTCTAGTCCAAGGTTACTTATATTACTTATTGAGTACATGAGATCGATTATACTCATACTATATTCTACACTTTGTGTGCAAATTCAGGTATATCTGGACGTGGAGATTTCTAGATTAGCGCTAGTACCTACTTGGAGACTTCAAGGTAGCTACTATACTTCCGCAGGCCTCGACTCTCTTTCCTTTTCTTCTATTTAGTGTTGTTCTATTGCTCAAACACATGTACTAGAGTTTTTGGTTTATGTTGATACTTAGTAGTGCTCATGTACTCTTTGACAGATTTTAAGGTGGTTGTAGTAGTATTTCAGTTATTTGCATAAGATATTTATGAGATTTCCGCTATTAAGTTTATTAAAATTATGTTTATTTAAAGGTTTAGCTGTTATGTGATTGCCAACTTGCCAACAAGTGTGCTAGGCGCCATCACAACAGGTAGGGATTTTTAGATCGTGTTAGAAGGACTGCCAAGGGTTTCAACACTAACTGAAACCCTAGGGCACTGAAAGGATAGTGCCTAATTATGGAAGACCAAGTACCATGAAGATGAATTCACCAACCAATTTAGGAAATTCTAGTACTAGCATGCTGACTTTCATACTTAAATCCACTAGTGTGGTGATTGGTTTGGGAAGCCCAGCAAAAATAATTGTTCCATTTCCTATTATAGCGAGAGCAGTGGTTATAGAGAATGACAAGCCTACAGTGATAGAAGGGTAACTCAATCAAGGGATTACTTCCAATACAATATAGGTCCAAACATGCAGCAGACAACGAGTCTAAAGACAACAGTTCAATGGGTTGTAAGAGGACCACTCAAACAGGTTGAAAAGGAGACATGGAAGAAAGTGATCCAAACTCGGCAGAGTGATCCACAAATACTGGACTGTGACCAAGAAGTCTGGTAGAAAGCAAAAGGAAGGGAGGCCAACCAAGACCATCTCAGCACACCCTCACCACTGCCAATGGTTACTCTCTATTGAGAGTGGAACTAAAGGAAGAGAAAAAAATGGGCTGATGTTGATGATCTCAAAGGCAGTACAGGAGCTGATATGGAAAATGCACCACCTCACTCTGTTTCTGGATGAAGATAGCTAATTGGAATATGATGGGCTTCAATAAAATATATAAGCAAGAGTAGATGAAGGTGTCCATGCATGTAAATAATATTAGTCTCATAGCAATAATTGAACATAGAGTTCAAGATACTGAGGCGAAGGAAATAATAAATAAAGTTGCAGGTCGATGGAACTGGTGCTCTATTGCTTCTTCAAGTGGCAGAGGGAGGATATGGATGATTTGATATCCTTCTAGCATTCGGTTTAATGCATTGCAGAGCCATATGCAATTCATACATAAGATAGTTCAAAATAAGAATTCCATTAATCATTTTGCTTTTATTCTTATATATGAATGACATACGAATTCTTATAGATGTGCTTTGTAGGATGCACTAAAGGGATTGGAGGCATAGATAAGTAGTTCATGGTTAATTATGGGTGACTTTAGTGCAATCCTGGATATGGGTGACATGGTGAATGGTACTGTATTACAGAAAAGTGAAGTAAAGATCTAGGGCCTTGATGGAAGATTGCAGATTAACTGAACTAGAAATTGTGGATAGGTCATAAAACTGGACAAATACCCATGTATACGGTAGAATAGATAGAGCAATTATGAATGAACAATGAATGATGAATATGCCACCAATGTAAGTTCATTTGATGGACCTTTACTATAACGACCCGACCGGTCGTTTTAGAAAATTACACTCCAATCCCCAATTTAACTGTTTCCCTAAGTTCTTTTCAGCTATTGTGGTTTGCCGAGAGAGTCGGTTCTGAAATTTGGAGCATTTTGGGACACTTAGTCCCTAAATGAGAGCTTTAAATCTAGAAAACGGTCCGTAGCCGGAACAGTATTAAGACGATCTCGGAACGGAGATCCGATGGTTCCATTAGCTCCGTTGGGTGATTTCGGGGTTAGGAGCGCGTTCGGAATGTATTTTGGAGGTCCATAGCTCAATTAGGCTTGAAATGCCGAAGGTTGAAATTTTGGCGAATCCGAACGATAGGTGAGATTTTGATCCGGGGGTCGGAATGGAATTTCGACAATTTCTGTAGCTTCGTTATGTGATTTTGGATATGTCCGCAAATTTTCAGGTCATTCGGACGTCGTTTGGTTGGGTTTTAGATCGAATGTGCAATTCGGAAAGTTTTAAGAAATTTAGGCTTGAATTCGATGTGAATTATGGATTTTTGATGTTATTTTGGCGATTTGATCGCGCGAGCAAGTTCGTATGATGTTTTTAAGTCAGTGTGCATATTTGGTTTGGAGCCCCGAGGGCTCGGGTGAACTTTGGATAGGCCACGAGATCAATTTCTCATGTTAGAAGTTGTTGTCTGCAACTGGTCTGCAGAGTTCGCAAATGCGAACAATAGTTCGCAAATGCGAACTCCCCACTATTCTGCAGAGTTCGCAAATGCGAACAATAGTTCGCAAATGCCAACTCCCCCTATTGTGCCTGTGTTCGCAAATGCGAACAATAGTTCGCAAATGCGAACTTAACCCTACTGTGCCTGTGTTCGCAAATGCGAACTCGACACTATTCTGCCTGTGTTCGCAAATGCGAACAATAGTTCGCAAATGCGAACCTTCCAATATTTAGCCTGTGTTCGCAATTGCGAACAATAGTTCGCAAATGCGAACTTCCCAGTTTTGCCTTGGCTTCGCAAATGCGAACAAAAGTTCGCAAATGCGAACTTCCCAGCCTTAGAAATTGGTCGGGGTTCGCAATTGTGAACCCATGTTCGCAAATGCGAACACAGAGACCTGTAAATCACGATTTCCAGCTTCAATATTCACATTTCACAACCCAAAAATACCCATTTGCGATTCTTCACGGATTCCTTCTTCTTCAAAACAATTGTAAGTCATTTTTTACTTAATTCTTTCAATTCTTAACATCATTATACATGTTTTTCAATAGAAATCAAAGGTTTTCATGGTAGAATTTCTTGTTTTGGTAGAATATAGGGTTTTTCATAAATTGGGAAATTGGACCTCGAATTGAAGTCCGATTTTGAAACAAATCATATACTTGAACTCGTGAGGGAATGGGTAACCGGATTTTGGTTCGAACCCCGAGTTCCGATCATGTGGGCCCGGGGTCAAAACTATTCCGGGCAGAATGTTGTAAAAGTTGTAATTGGCCTTAGGAATTTGTTTGTTGGGTAGTATTGATGATATTAATTCAATTGTGTATAGATACGATTGGATTGGAGCCAAATTTGAAAGGAAAAGGCATTGCCACAGATTGAATTGTTCGTAAACATTGAGGTAAGTGGCTTGTCTAACTTCGTGTGGGGGACTTTCACCCCTAGGATATTATTGTGATACTTTAAATGCCTTGTACGCGAGGTGACGGGCGTGTACATGCGCTGGTTGTTGAACACATACTTTACTCAAAATGTTCAATGAGTGATATTCTTGTTTTTAGTTGTTAAATTCGATATTCCTACCCGGTAGTAGTTAGAAAAGCATGATTAGATAGAATCTAACTGTCTAGTTGCTTAATTGACTTACTTGAGTTTTCTTGGTAATCGCTGGCGCTGTTCATCGGCGAAGTTATCATTAAGCATATTATACTTCTCTCTGTGTATTCCTTTACTTGTTGTGGTTATGGATTACGGGTTCGATTCCCAAGATCCTGAGATTATTGAAATATGGACTACGGGTTCGATTCCCGAGATCCTGAGATTATTGAAATATGGACTACGAGTTCGATTCCCGAGATCCTGAGATTTTTGAAATGTGGACTACGGGTTCGATTCCCGAGATCCTAACTTATTGGTAGGGACTGCGGGTTCGATTCCCGGAGATCCCGAGTTATTGAGATATTATTGAGACATGGGCTGCGGGTTCGATTCCCGGAGACCAGAGGTACTGAGAATGAGACTGTGGGTTCAATTCCCACAGGTCCTGGATTTGTTTTATTGAGTTGATTATTTGTTGTTAGTTAAATTGTAGACAATTGCGGTAATCATCTTACGATTGTTATTTCGGAAATTATTGTTATTATCTTTTAAACTGTTTATTTTGTTATCATCATATTATTATTGTTTCTCAGTAGGGCCCTGACCTTCCTCGTCACTACTCCATCGAGGTTAGGCTTGGCACTTACCGAGTACCGCCGTGGTGTACTCATGCTACTCTTCTGCACACTTTTGTTGTGCAGATCCAGGTACATCAGAGCAGGCTCGTACTAGGTGATTCCGCAGCTTTCTAGGAGACTTCGAGGTATGATCTGCTACGTCCGCGAATCCGGAGGCTTCCCATCTATTCTAGTAGTACTAGTTGACATTTTTCTTCATGTCGTTGTTAGATACTCTTTACACATAGAGCCACAGTTGTATTTCCCTTTTAGTCTGTGTTACCGTAGGGTTCCGGATCTTGGTAGTGTTTTATTCATTGTGTGATGGATGTATGTGCCAAGCGGCACGGATTACATATTTTTATGCTATTTTTCCGATGTTTCTTATTGAAGTATTTATAACTTGTATATTCCGCAACGTGTGAGGCTTACCTAGTCGTGGGGACTGGGTGCCATCACGACATGTTCACAATTGGTGAACTAGGGTCGTGACATTTACTTTTTAGATCACTCACCATTAAGCATAGAAATGGAAGCAACAATCGACAATAGGAGAAAACCTTTCAAATTCTACAAATGTCTAGCTGACCATCTGGACTTTGGGACAATAGTACAAGAAGGTTGGTACACCAAGGAAGGAAATATGATGAGAATCTGACAAAACTTAAAAAATATGAAGGTTGCTCTAAAAGGACACAACAAGAAAAAATCTGCAGATACGGTAAAAAGGGTTCAGTAGCCAAGGGATGACCTGGCTAGCATACAAGCTCAGGTGTGAAGCACTAGATTACATGTTGATATGTTTGAAACAAAAAATACAATTAGACAACAATTGAAAAAATAGAGCATGGTAGAGGAAAGCATATACAAGCAAAGATCAGGAGTACAATGGCTTAAGTTAGGTGACTCTAATACATTATTTTTTTCTTTGGTATAAAAGGAAGAACCTCATAGAATCAAATTGAAATGCTTACAGCTAATGATGGTATCCTGATCAAAACAGTAGAAGGTATTGAACAAGAAGTAGTGGGTTTATACAAGAGATTACTAGGGACTTCAACTAATAGCATACCTGCTATTAATCCTTGTGTAACGAGGAAAGGCCTTGTTCTAACAAGGACTCAACAACTACAGCTCATTTACCCTTTCACTAAAGATGATGTAATTCAAGAATTGCAGAGTATTGGAGATCTAAAGGCTCTAGGAGGGGCTGGTTTTAATGCCTACATTTACAAGAAGGCATGACACATAACGAGGAGGATGTTACAAACGCAGTACAAAAATTCTTCAATGAGGTTTTCATGTATAGGCCAATCAATAGTACCTCAATCACTCTGATCCCCAAAGTGAAGAATCCTTCTTCCATCTAGCAGTATTGACCTATTTTTTATTTTTCTATTTTGTACAAACTTATTTCCAAGATTCTAACAAGTTGATTAAAAGTAGTGATGGATTTCTTGATTTACAGGAGTCAAGCAGCCTTTATGCTAAGAAGAATGTTGAATGATAATATCTTAATAGGGCATGAACTTATGAAAGGCTATGGAAAGAAAGGGGTCTCACCTAAGTGTATGGTTAAGATAGATATGCAGAAAATGTATGATTCATTAGAATGAGGGTTTCTTGAACTGGTCCTCAAACACTGAATGTCCCAGACCAATTTCTAACATGGATTATATCTTGTGTCACCATAGTGTCTTATTCCATTGTTATAAATAGCAAACCAGCAGCTCCTTTTGATGTCAAAAGAGGAGTCGGACAAGGGAATCCTTTGTCTCCATATCTCTTTGTCCTGGATATGGAATATTTGACCAGAATGTTAAACACTTTAAAGGACATGTCTGATTTCAATTACCATCCCATATGTGAAAAGCTGAACGTAGTGCAACTCAGCTTTGCAGATGACTTGTTGTTGTTTTGCAGAGTTGATGTGGTGTCCACTCAGCTGTTATATGAATCTTTTCAACAATTTTCCAGCTTCTCAAGATTGATTGCAAACCAAGATAAAAGTTGTATCTATTTTGGAGGGGTGCCAATAGATGTACAACAACAAATTATCCAATGCCTAGGCTTCTCCATAGGAGAATTACCTTCCAAATACTTGAGAGTTCCATTAAGTACCAAAAGATTATTTGTGGCTCAGTGTCAACCATCTGCTAGACAAGATGCTTGCCAAGGTAAATCATTGGACATCAAAATTCCTGTCATATACAGGAGGACTACAACTGATTAAAAGTGTTATAATTTCCATTCAATCCTTTTGGTCACAAATATTTCCTCTACCAAAATAAGATTATATTGAAAATTGAGACCATTTGCCCGAGGTTCCTTTGGACAGGTGAAACAGAAGGCAACATGAAAGCATTGGTGGCCTAAAAATAGTTGTGCTAACCTAAGTCTGCGGGAGAACTGAACATTACTAATATCCTCATATGGAATAGAGAAGCAATCCTTAAGCACATATGGAATCTATGTAAGAAGAATGATCATCTATGGATACAGTGAATGCACACATATTATATAAAACAGTATGCGGCATGTAATGTTTGGCTCACTCAAAAAATCTTAGGTGCTACAAATGCCTAACTGGAGCAATTGTAAGAGTGGAGGAAGCGATGAATACGAGAAGCTACTCCATGAGAGACATATATAATAAGCTTAGGAGAGATTTCCTAAAATCTGAGTTGAGGGAACTGTTATGCTATAATAATAGTAGTCCTACATGGATTTTTATACTATACCTACCAAATTAGGTTAGGCTATACACCAGAGACATGCTCATCACTTGGAGTTTACTAGCCAACCCATCTTGTTCATTATGTGAATGAGAAGTAAAGGACCATGAACATTTATTTTTCAGGTACACCTATTCAGCAATAGTAGAGGAAAGTATTATGTTGGCTTTGTGTCAACAGGGATGCAACTGGGTGGAGTAAAGAGATAAAATAGGCTACAAAACATGCAGCAGGCAGACAGTCATCAACAACTATATACAGAATGCTCTTAACTTATACTGTATATAATATATAGCAAGAGAAAAAGTAAAAAACTTTTCACAAGCAACACAGGAGAAGTGAGGACATTGATAGAATGATAATTCAAGAGGCCTATTATCGAGGAAGTCTGAGGCCTAGTTTAGCTAAAGACTGCTAGAACTAAATTTTTATCCTTAGCTAGTTTGTACTTAGTTTTGGCATTGTTTAGTTAATGTGTTTCTAGGTTTGGGGCTGCATGTTCAAATCTAGAATGACAGATATAGGGCTTTTTACTATACTTATACATATTTTTTCTGGTAATAAAAATTCTAATTATCAACAAAAAATATTTTTAAAACATATATGCATGTAATATCGGGTTAGTTATAAATAATAACAAAAAAGTATAATTATTTGGAGACCTTCTACTAGTCTAAGGTCGTTAACTAAAATAGGGAGATTCAAGTAAGGAAGAGGAAGCTTGGAAGGAGAAGGGAGATTTTAGAAAGGAGAACTTTTTTTATGGAAGAAGGTTTCTTATTTTTGGCTTGATTACAAATGCCTAAGGCCATCCTATTTATACTTCACTAGGGGTGGTTCTAGATAATATATTCTAGACATGTATAAGAAAAATTTAGTTAACCTTATCTTCTCACAATACTCTACAACATCTTGATATGTCCACTAGATAATTATCACGTACAACACTAGGTCATTCTAGAAACTCTTTTAAACATCTATGATCGTACACTCTTCCAAATAATCAACTTTAATTTTTTACACTCCCCCTTAAAGTAGTTTTTTGGAAACTATCCCAAACTTTTCACGGAAGAACTTAACCGATGCTTTAAGACGTGTCTTGGTGAAGATCTCAGACTATTTTTTTTTTTGGCTCCTCTTGTTTTCCCAAAGACGGAAGGTTTTTCAATTGGTCCTATAAAGAAACATGAGTATGTGATGATGAAATTTTCATCTCTGAAACGAGCTCTCTTGGCAATCGTTTTGGACTTCATGAAACACTTGAATCATCTCTTTGTTGAGTTTCATGTCGTTGAGCTCTCAGGATCCCATTTTTCTTAGCTTCTGGACAAATGTATTATCTAAAGAAGCACATGTAATTGGAATATTTGATGCTTCAAGGTTCAAAGGCTTAGAACATTCCCCTTCTTGTACAAATCCATAATACAAAGTGACTCATTGAATATGAAATCCCTTAAAACAACAAATAGATGAGTTTTAGGATCCATACACTTCCAGGCCTTTTTCGTTTCATCATATCCGACAAACATGCATTTTTTTCCTTGGCATCCAACTTGATTCATTGAGAATCCAGGATGAAAACATAACAAATAGAGCTAAAAACTCTGAGGTGTTTAACACTAGACATCTCTCCAAACATTAATTATAGGGAGACTTCATATTGTTTGAAGAAAGCAACATCTTGTTAATTACATACATTACACATTTCATACCTTCATCCCACAAGACTCTAGATAAATTTTTGGCATGAAGCCAACTCTTACATGTCTCGATTAAGTGTTGAATTTTATGTTCTGCAACTCCATATTGTTGTAGCGTATCAGCACAAGCGAGCTCTCTTTTAATACCATTCCGACGACAGAAAGAGAGAAATTATTCAGAAGTGAACTTACCGCCATTTTCAATTTGCAACTGCCTTATCTGGAACCAAGCTCGCCTTCAACTATTTTTTTTATATTCCATAAACTTGTTGAAGACTTATGACTTGTTCTACACAAACTAAACCCAAGTGAATCTAGAAAAGCATCAACAAAAATTAGCATATAAGAATAGTCGAGAATGAAGGAGTTCTTGTTGTCCCCATAAAATTACTATGTACGAGTTCTATTGGGACATTGTACCTTAAAAGGAATTTATTGAATGGAAGGCGATATGCCTTTCCATATTGATATCCTTCACAAATCTCTCCTTTACCAAAAATGCTTAAATTACACAATTCTTTTACTAAATTCAATTTTTACCATGGCTTTTAGTTTATCCATGCTAAGATGTCCAAGTCTATTATGCCAAAGATGTGTGTTATCACTTCTACTCATCATCTCAATATATTAAAGACAGATAAAACATATAACTCATTAACTATTTTACCAGAACGAATGATATCTTCCTTGAGCAGCTTGATATTTTGGAGGAACTTCACATCATATGGCCAAATAGCAAATAATTTCTAGCATCTACATTATTTGCAACTGAAAATAAATTTTTCTCCATACCTAGAATATGAAAGACATCGTTGAGAGTGATAGCATCTTTTTGCTTCTCATTGATCATAATAGTTCCTTCCTTTTCCACATTATGGATTGTATTATTTGTTATCACAATGACATCATGGCCATTGTATTCACGAAAGGTTGAGAATTTGGATTGATCTCCAATGAGATTGTGTGCACATCCTAAATCCACGATCCATTCCCTTTTAAAATTGATGAAAGTCATAGAATCTACTGCTCGAGTCTTAGCTACAAAGTACTTTTCCAAGTCTTCTTCTTCATCAGCTTTCTTGGTTTGAGCCATATTGCTCTCTTTGGCTCGATTATATCTTTTTTATATTTCCAACTTTATCGCACCTATAACATTTTATATGCTTCTTACTATTATTTGAAGATTTTCCCTTTCGTTTCTGGCCGGCTTGAACCACCTAAGGATCGAGAGTGCAATCTATCTCTTGGTCTTCGTTTATAATTTCTCTTATCGGCTACAAGAGCATATTCTTCCCCTTCTTTGACAAATACACCACCCCATGTGCTTGACTAGTAGCTCTTGTGAATTCTCAAATCCTTCCAAGGATGGTTGTTGAACCCATCCTTGAATTGATGTAACAAAGGGAATATATTTTGGCTTTAAACCACGAATAATAATTCTTATTATTTCTTCAGAGATATCCTCCTTCAGGTTTAACAGAGAAAATTTGAAACATAAATTTTTAATCTTCAAAAAATTTACCTTGAGTGGTGTTAGTAGTTCATTCTCTAATATCTATAGTCGAGCTTTATCCATCTTGTTGAACTATTGATCAAGGGTCCTCCATATATCCTGAGCTGATTTATACCTTATAATATGATCAAATAAACTAGGAGAGATAGACCTCTTTAAGATAAACTCTATCTTGTCATTAATATGTTTCACTTCTTACGCGCGGTACTACATTCCGGTATATCGGCATGAGGATTTGTGTTATTCTCATTGACAACTTCTCACAAATCCTCACCAACAAGGTAAGACTCCATGCAAGTCTTTCAGAACGTGCTGGTTCGACAATCCATCGCCAATCAATTAGCACGACAACTCAAATCTATTCAAAGGGACCAGTTGAATCAACTACTAACCCAATCTTGTAAATATATTCAGAAGCCAACCTATGGCTGTGATACAATGTAAAAAATAGTAGAAGAAAAGTATAATTATTTGGAAACCGTCTACTAGCCCAAGATCGTTAACTAAAATAGGAAGATTAAACTGAGTAAGAGGAAACTTGAAAGGATAAGGAAGATTTTAGAAAGGAGAACTTTTTTTTTTACGCAAGAAGGTTTCTTGAATTTTAGCTTCATTAGAAATGCCTAAGGCCGCCCTATTTATACTTCTCTAGGGATGGTTCTAGATAATATTTAAGAACATATACAAGAAAGATCCAGTTAACCTTATCTTCTCACAGTACTCTAAAACATCTGGATATGTCTACTCGATAACTATCATGTACTACACTAGGTCATTCTAGAATCTCTCCTAAATATCAATGGTTTTTAATTCTTCCAAAATATTAACTTTAATTTTTCGCATTTGTGTGGTTTCGATTTGACTTTTTTTAGTTAAATCCAAATAAAGCAAGATCAAATTTTTTTACCCACACCAAACCAAATCAAATCAACCCATAGTCAGAATTTTTTCGATTTTACTCGAATTATTAATTTGGTACGATTTGTCTATTTCCTTCGTACACTATGTAATTCAAACTGATTCGTACAATCACAGCATACAATAATGAGTTGGTTGGATCTTATTTTGTTCGATATAGTCATAAAGATTATTAGAAAGCTATTTTATTTTAGTTTGCTAATTAAGCAAGTTATAAAGAAAATAAAAAATGTTTATGAGTTGGGTAAGTCTATTGATGATCCATTGTATAGCCCAAACTAACCAGCTTTTATTTTACCCAAACAAATTTGGTAAAATAGCACGGGTTAGCCAGTTTTCGAATTGGGCATTCAAAAATAGCTAACATTTGCAAAGTCAATGAAAAATAGGCACTATTTTGCTGCAACAGTGACCGGTCCAGCATAATATATTGGAGATCGGTGCACATGTGTATGAACTTCCAGCATATTATAGTGGAACTCCAACACTCGAAAAGTTCTAGCATAATATACTGGAGATTGGAGCACCCGTGTATGAACTTCCAACATATTATACTGGACCGGTATATTATACTGGAACTCCATTATAATATGTTGGAGTTCCTTTATACTTATGTTGGAACTCCATTATAATATGATGGAGTTCCAATATACTTATGCTGGAGTATTTTCTGGATTTTGACCAGTATTTTCGTTCAGATTTACCTTTACATGAAAAGTGACTAAATTTCGATTACTTTTGAAACTGTAACTATTTTTGAATGACCACTTATAAATCTGGCTATTTTTAAATATCTCCCACAAATTTTGGGTAAATTATGTCCAAACTCGTTAATTAGTTCAACTCTATCTTAACTCCTCCAAACTTACTCCTGCTCGTTCATTTGACACCCATATTAAGGCCTTACAGAGGATTTGCAAAGAAATAGATTGAGATTAGAAGGAAACAGTAAATCAATGCAATGAAAAGTAAAAACTTAGTAAGAAAAGGAAACAAAAATGAGTAAGTTTCATAGGAAATCTATATTGTATAGTCGCCCTTTAAAATAATAGTTAAAAAAGTATATTTTTTGTATATAAATTGATAATATAAATATTTTACATATAATACGTATTTATTTTTTTGTATAGTGGTTGTAAATATTTTCAGCCGAGCGGCCAAATGTGTTAAATGCCCAAGTTTTATTCTCGAAAAGAAACAAGAAGTTCAACTCTTGCCTCGAGTGAAACTTTGATGTAGACTTACCTGGATTTCTTGTATGACTTGGGCTCTTGATCTTCGATTTAAAAGCAAGTCCACAAGTTTGGACTTGGCAAAGAACACAACAGAACCTCTTCATATACAAAAATTGTTTATAGGATTTTTTCGCAATCTATTGAAGTTAAAACACATTTGGGGATGTACAATTAAATTTTGAATCACTTCTAAATTAATACTAACAGTGTACCCTTTTGGACCATTGAGATCAGAGGTGGATTTAGGGGGGCGCAAAGGGGTTGACCCGAACCCCCTTCGCCGAAAAATTATATTGTATATATAAGGCAAAATCTATTTTTTATCTCTATATATTAAGTTTTGAACCACCTTGACACAACTCTATAGTGTAGTTTAGTGGTCAAGGGGTTTCAAAATCTTCGTAAGGTCACAGGTTCAATTTTCACTAGATACAAAAAAAAAATTAGAACCTCCTTCGTGGAGATCCTGGCTCCACCACTGATTGAGATATCATATCTTATCAAGAGATTATCATTCACGTATAGTTTTAAAAATAATAGCACGCCTGTCAAACTTATATGCATAGTGGTTATTCTGATATTTATCAATGAAATATGATTCGACTATCTCATCAAATCGATCATTGATTCAAACCATAAATCGATATTTGCAACAAGCACCTTGGTAGAGTAGAGTGGTAGAAATTGTTAAATTTCGCCATTAAAGAATGAATGAAGCTCAAATGAGAAATCGAAGAACAAGAAGAAACAGGGGCGGGAATGGCAGTTATAACTACTTTTTGGAAATTCAATTGGGAAAAATACATAAACACCCACACCTATATATATATATATGTATATATATATATATATATATATATATATATATATATATATATATATATATATATATATATATATATATATATATATATATATATATATATATATATATACATATATATATATATATATATAACTAATCTCTAACACTCATAACTAGAAAACCATACAGTTGTACATATTAATTAGTCACATGTGTATTTCTAAAGAAATGATATTCCTTTGTCTCCATGGGGATATACACGAAACGACCTCAGAATCCCTTTGTCTCTTTGAGATACACAACAAATGTACATCCATCTTGAATAAGAAGTAAGATAATATGCTTCAAACCCCTTCACATAGGCAGTAATAACCCAAATATAAAATATATTTTTAAGGAAACATATTCCATAAGGAGTCCGACACATACAACAATAACATCCCAATAATAATCTCATTAGTGGGGTCTGGGAAGGGTAGAGTGTACGCAGACCTTACCCGTACCCATAAGGGTAGAGAGGTTGTGCAGTTCCTAACCCCTTAGTAAGTAAATCAACTTCTTGTTCTTCTGTTGGAACATATGTAGGACATATCAACCCCTGCTGCACATGTTTTCTTATGAAATGACAATTTATTTCTTTATGTTTGGTCCTCTCGTGAAAAATTGAGTTGTTAGCTATTTGTATAGCTGATTTACTATCCGTGTGGAGCTGGATTGGGGTTGAGATCTCCACTGCCAGTTTTTTGAGCATTCCAACTAGCCAAATTAACTCGGAGACTGTCAATGACATGCTTCTATACTTAGATTCTGCTGAACTTTTTGCCATTGTGGTCTGTTTCTTAGATTTCCAAGAAATCAATAAACCACCAAAGTTAACAAGATATCCAGTGACTGACTTCCTTGAGTTGGGGCAGCTTGCCCAATCTACATCACAATATGCATCAAGAGTCATATTTCTAGCTGAATTCATAAGAATCCCCACGTCAGGTTCATTTTTACATATTTCACTACTATGTATGCTGCTTCTAGGTAGGACTACTTGGGAGCTTGCATGAATTGGCTCAGGGTATGCACACTATAAGCAATGTCATGTCTAGTTAAGGTCAGATATAGGAGCTTTCCAATCAACCTCTGATAACTCCTCACATCTGCAAGTGTTGGATCATCACTCAAATGACAATGTTCATCATACTCAACAGTAGTAAGACTCTTATTCCGCTCCATTGGTATAATAACAGGTTTAGCACTAGATAATCCCATTTCAGCTATAAGTTCTAGAGCATACTTTATCTGACATAGAAGGATTCCCTTTCCAGACCTGCAGACTTCAATGCCCATAAAGTACTTCAAATTTCCCTAAGTCCTTGATTTTGAAAGCCATGTGTAGTTGATGTTTTGCTTCCTGGATCATTGTGATGTCACTCCCAGTGATAAGAAGGTCATCAACATATACTAGTATAATGATATGCTGTCCATTTTCCTTTTTTATAAACAAGGAATGGTCATGTTTGCTCTGAATGAAACCTTCTTGTAAGAGAGACTTTGTGAGTTTCAAATTCCATTGTCTTGAAGCTTGCTTGAGTCCATAAAGATATTTGAGCAATCTGCAGCCTTTAGAATTCCCCCTTAGCTGCCAACACCAGGTGGTAACTACATGTAGACTTCTTCTTTAAGGTCACCCTGAAGGAAAGCATTGTAGACATCCATTTGAAATAATGGCCACTGATGCATAGCAGCCAGTGCAATAACAACTCTCACTGTAACCATCTTGACTACTAGGGAAAATGTCTCTTGGTAGTCTATCCCTTCTTGTTGGTTGTATCCTTTGGCAACAAGCCTAGCTTTAAATCTCTCAACATCTCTATTAGATTTGTACTTATTTTGTATACCCATCTGGATCCAATAGGTACTTTACCTTTAGGAATATCCACTATGTCCCAAGTTTTGTTCTCAACCAAAGCATCCACTTCTGCCTTCATTGCTTCAACCCATCTTGGATCTTTCATGGCTTCTGTGTATAATGCAGGTTCTATTTCCTATGATGTTGTTGTTAGGTAGGATTGATAAGTGGCTGATAAAGCACTATCACTCAGATAATTAGACATTGGATACATGCAATTGGATGAAGATGCCCCATTGAGTGGACAAATATAGTCTTTCATCCAAACAGGTGGTTTGGAGCTTCTACCAGATCTTCTGAGATGTCTAATTTGAGTATTCTTTGTTGCTCCTATGATTGACACCTGCTCGTGATCACCGGCTTCAGCAACTAGTGCTTGCTCATCAGGACCTTGATCACCTTCTTGTTGTACCAAGTCATGATCATGCATAAAATCCTGATTAACACCTTCATGCTCCTCTTCTGGTGTATGAGTTTGTTGCTGATGTAGAGAACAACCTCCTTCTTGTGACTTCAGCTCCAAGAACATAGGAGCTTGTTGTGCATCATCCTTTCCCAGTTGAAAAGGAAAGATATCCTCCTTGAATGTAACATCTCTGCTGACAAAAAACTTCATTTTCCTTAGGTCATACAACTTGTACCCCTTTTGAGACACTAAATATCACATATGAACTACAGTAATAGCTCTTGGAGAAAACTTATCAACCTTCTCAGTCACTGTGGCAAAACACAAACACCCAATAGTCCTCAAATATGCCATGTTGGGTGGTTTCTTGTAAAAGATCTCATATAGGGACTTCCCTGCTAGAATTGAGGAATGTAATCGATTGATTAGATACACTTCAGTCAACACACAATCTCCCCAGAAACGCAAGGGGATGGAGCCCTGAAATCTTAGGGCTCTTGCCACCTCTAAGACATGTTTGTGCCTTCTCTCCACTACTCCATTTTGTTGTGGAGTATGTGGACAACTGCTTTGATGCATGATGCCATTATCTATCAAATAGTCTCTGCAATCATGACTAAAAAACTCTGCACCACTATCAGTTCTTAACACTTTTACAGTCTTGCCAAATTGTGTTTGCACCATTTTAAGGAAAGATTTTAATACAATAACAGTATCACTTTTCAATTTCATTAGAAAAACCCAAATCATCTTAGAGTGATAATCAACAAGAGTTAGAAAATATCTATTTTCATCATATATAGGCACCTTATATGGACCCCAAATATCCACATGAATGAAATGAAAAATGTCTTCAGTTCCGCTGCTACATAAAGGAAATGGCTTCTTTGTTTGTCTAGCTAAAGGACACACAGTACATTTATTGAGTTCACAAATAGAAGAACTCTTATTCTTAGGAAATTTAGTTGCTTCATGACTCTAACTAGAACATGCCCAAGTCTCTTATGCCAATAGTAAAGTCTGCTTGCATTCCTTCCACCAAACAACTACTGATTCTTTGTGTCATCCTGCTTTTGTTGTTGAATCTTTTTGGAATTAGAATATAGATGCCACCTTTCTCCTTACCAATCCCCTTCACTCTCCCAGTGTACAGGTCCTGAAAGACATAGAATGTTGGGAAAAAATTAACTGAGCACTACAGCTCTTTGGTTAATTTTGACACAGACAACAAGTTGTACTTGAAATCAGGCACACATAACACATCATGTATCTCATCATGATCTGTAAGTTTGTAACATCCTTTACAAATGACAGGCACAATCTTACCATTTGGAAAATTTATATTACCTCCCCTGGAGTCAGACTGACTAGTCATAGTTTTCAGCATTTCACTGTTTGATGCCATATGATCATCGGAACCAGAATCTATAATCCAAAAATCACATGTAGTCTCTAATGGTTGTAAATTAATATTACCTGTTTGATGCATGCTCTTCTAGTTTATCATTGTTGATCATCTTCATGATCTGATTATACTGCTCATCGGTAAAAAAGTTCAACATTCCTTGACTCTTCCCAGCATTATCCTCATTTCCACCAGCACTCTTACCAAAACAGTTATCACCCACAGCCACATTAGCCTGCCTATATTGCTTTTGTCTCTTTCCTTTAAAGCCAGGTGGATATCCAAATAGTTTGTAACAAGTCTCCCTTGTATGTCCTTTATTTCGACAATACTCACAGTACAAGTTATTAAGTCTCGTAAACTTGGGCTGATTATCCTTAAAACTCATCAGAACTGTTGAATCATTCATCTCATTTGTCACATTGACATGTGATCCATTCTCAAACACTCTCCTTTGATTATCCTAATTTATTATCATTGCATAAACACGACTAACAGAAGGTGATGGAACTTGAAGCAATATTTGACTTCTAATTGCATTATACCATTCACTTAAGCCCATTAAAAATTGAAAGAGTTTTTGTTGTTCCAGATTTTCAATGAAATCCTTAGTACCAGTCGTAATAGGAAGTGAAGGTATCATAGAGTCATATTCATCCCAAAGTAATTTCAACCTAGAGTGATACACTGAAATACTAGAGGTACCTTGAGAAATGGTAGTTTTGCGTTGAAGGTTGTAGATCCTTGATCCGTTGACCTTGTCAAATCAATCCTGCAGATCTACCCACACCTCATGAGCATCATTTGCATACACTATTACATTCACCAAATTCGGTGAAACTGTATTCATAATCCACGTTAGTACAATAGAATTCACTCGTTCTCATTTCTCTTCCAGATATGCCGCAAATTGAGCTTTTGTACAACTCCCATCGATAAATCCCAGCTTGCGTTTTGCTCTCACCGCAATCACCATCGCCTTGCTCCAAACTGAGTAATTTTCAGTTCCTTTGAGCTGTGTCGATACAATAACATTGCTAGGATTATCGGAAGATTGCAGAAACAGAGGATGACGAGTATTATCAATGTTCAAATTCGCCATAGATGATCTTCGAAAATAGTTTTGAATTTTGATGTTTTCTAGAGTTTTGAGTGAACTAGTAATCTCCTATCTCGATCGATCTACTCGAGCTCTGATATCATGTTAAATTTCGCTATTAAAGAATGAATGAAGCTCAAATGAGAAATCGAAAAAGAAGAAAAAACAGTGGCAGGAATGGCAGTTAACTGCTTTTTAGAAATTCAATTGGCAAAAAATACATAAACACCCACGTACACATATATATAGACCTCTACTCACTTCTATAACTAATCTCTAACACTCCTAACTAGAAAACTATACAGTTGTACATATCAATTAGTCACATGTGTATTTCTACGGAAATGCTATTCCTTTGTTTCCATGGGAATATACACGAAACGACCTCAGAATCGCTTTGTCTCTTGAGATACACAACAAATCTACATCCATCTTGACTAAGAAGTAAGATAATATGATTCAAGCCCCTTCACATGGGCAGTAATAACCCAAATATAACATAAGGAGTTCGACACATACAACAACATGCCAATAATAATCACTAGTGAGGTCTGGGAATGGTAGAGTATACGCGGACCTTACCCCTACCCATGAGATTAGAGAGACTATTTCCGAGAGACCCTCGACTCAAAAACGAAAGATCTGTAACATCAGAAAACATACAAATAAGAGTCCGACACATATGATATGGAAAGTTGAAACTTGTGTTGAATGAGAACACCTTTTGATTTCTTTGGTACGTGAATTTTCTTTGTTCATGTATTAGGAAATTGATGTAAGGATGCACATATGATCTTATTCAAGAACTAGGAAAAAGTAGAAGTAAAAAATTAAATATGGTATATGTACTAGATTAGGTACATATTACAAGAATTTTTATAAACTGGCAATGAGCTATTCCATCCTTTTATATTTCAGCTCATCGGTTTTCTCAACTTCAATAGCTGGATTTAAACTTACATGTAGTTAACACGATCAGAGAAATTCAGCTTGTTGAAGCAAGTTGACTGATAGAAACACATTTCAACCAAATCAAGTGTTATGAAATTGACCTCTCATACGCTTCTTCTAAGAATAAATTCCCAAATAGAAATAGTTGTCCTAAATAAATTGAAATAGAAGTTAGATTGTCAAAAGGTAAACTAATAAAAGTACCGACATTGTTGATAGTAAAGAACTCAACGTCCAACTAACAACAACAACCCAATATGGTCCCACAAGTGGATTCTGGGGAGGGTAGGATGTATTCAGCCTTAACCCTACACTGGAAGGGCAGAGAGACTATTTGTAATAACTTAGAAAAACTTTCAAAGTAGGATTACTAAATCAATTGTATGCTATACACCAAAGTATTTGAAGTTCCATTTTTTATCCAAGGTAGTGATCAATAAGAGATGTGGTGAACACAGAAGCAACAAATGTAAGATAAATTTATTTATCTCCTTGCTGAGATTGCATTTGATGTACACAAAAGGATTGTGCGACTATAGACATGTTTTGTGATGTAAACTATGTCTGATTCAACAGCAACCTGGTCAAAATTGTGTCTTTTATGCAGAGGGGAAGCATTTTGAAGCTCACGCAAGGCAAATATGGAGCAAAAAAAAAGAGAAGGACCAGACCCTAAGCATAGAAGAGGAAAAGATACAACCAGAAGAAGATTGGCTTGACCACACAAAACATAGATGAAATAACAAAATCGCATGGGTTATACATTCTTATTGCTACTGCTTGTTGCTATTGTTTTTTCCACCTATTATTATGATTGTTAGGTACTATCTTTCTGGCCTTTGTTGTTACTGTTCTATTGGTTCTTTTCATCTTCTTTAGCCGAGGGTAAGGTCCTTCCCCAAACATCGCTTGTGGGATTATATTGGCCTATTGGGTTACTATTGTAGTTGCATGGGGCTATACAATCTTATATGCCAAGTGATTCTCACTTGCAAGCTGAATCCCCACAAATAAATATAAAGACCATTGTAGGATCATGAGTATGTTCTTAGCATGCACTTGTTAGCCAAGTGCTAAGTAGAGACAGTGGGACACTACAGGCTACTACAGAGTACAAAAGTTAATCCAGAGATGTTCTGTATACTGCATTGAACACAAGAACCTTTTAAGCTGACAGTCTTTGCTAAGTGATTCTACCAATTATAATCAACTCCAACTAATCAGACTCTCCTCTCTTGAGGATCATCAAACACATTCTCAATCAAATTCTAGTCCCCTTTGCAACTTGTACTCTACGAATGGAGACTAAAATATACTAATAGTAAATGCATATGCATATGAATAACGACAAACTCAGTGTAATCACACAAGTGGGATCTACATAGGGTAGTGTGTACGTAGACCTTACCTCTACCTTTAACAACCTTACCTCTACCTTTAAGAAGGTAGAGAGACTGTCTCCGGTAGACCCTCAGCTCAGGAAAGATAAGGATGCATATCTTTAAGAATGTAGAGAGACTGTCTCCGGTAGACCCTCAGCTCAGGAAGATAAGGATGCATATGCATATAAACAAAAGAAGAAATTTAAATAAAACAAAACTATGCCAACTTTATAGACAATCAAAATAGCTTTAAAATTGATTCATTATACAACATGATTGTCAAATGATTGATTGATCCGATGCAAGTTCATGAGCCATGGTTTTCCAAGATGCCAATTGTTAAAATAGTTAACGATAGTAGTTTGCATTTGGGGATACAAAGACAAAAATGTACTCAGATTACTGAAAAATCTCTAGCAGAACTTGTTCATAACACACCAAGATTACATGATATTTATAACAAACATATCAAGGGTGCTCCTGAGCAAAATTCTATCACTAACATATGCCAAATTTTCTCAGAAAAAACAGAACCCATAAAATCATACTGAAAGTCGCTCCTAATCGAAAAGACTGAATCCCATGTCGTCATCACTTTCTTCCTTAGGCTCTTCCTGTTCACATACCAAATAAAAAATAAAACGTTGTCTCATGCACATTTCACGCTCAAAAAAATTGTCACCATCTATACAAAATCAAAATTTCATTCAATCAATATTCAATATAACTAATACTCGTTTCTTTCTTTTTTACCTTCTTTTCCTCAGCAGCTGGAGCGGCCGCAGCAGCACCAGCAGCAGCACCGCCAGCTGGTGCAGAAACAGCAACAGCAGCGCCACCGCCACCAGCACCGACATTCATAATAAGATCTCCGAGGTTTCTCTTCTCAGCAAGTTTAGCGAACAGCAAAGGCCAGTAAGGCTCCACTGTTACATTTGCTGCTTTTACTATAGAAGCAATTTTCTCTGCCTATTACATTAAAAATCAAAGCTCAAATCAGTACATTAATTAATAACTTACATAAATGATAATGGACATGCTATCACAAGTTAAATTCTACTAATACTTTTATACTATCAGTATATATAACTTAAATCTCATTAAAAATAGCAGTAAAAAGAGTGAAAATTTTAAAAATATAGGGAAGAGAAACATACGGTGATGGGAATGTCCTCATCGTTGAGGATTAAACAAGCGTAAGTACAAGCGATTTCTCCGATAGACATTTGATCAACGTTGTTCCTGTTTTACAAACAATTTTCTTTTTGTTGAGGAAATGGAGAAAATAATTGATGAAAATGGTTACTGAGTGACTGTGGGAATTAGATTTTTACCTTCAAATAAGATGACGGCTGCTTCCACAATCCACAGATGCTGCTGGTGCTAGGGTTTTGAGATATAGAACATGGGAGATATTATAATGTTGACAGAATTTTGGCGGCCCGTTTACCTTAATGAAGCCCAAGAAGATAATAGGTCCATTTTTTACTTTTCTAGCACTTTCACATTAATAGATTCATTAACTAAGGGATTCCTCTACAATTTTTGCTCATTTTTCCATAATTTCTTTTTTCTCTTCCATAAATAACACTTACCCAAATATATCAAAGATTCAAGCAGAATATCTCAAAAGTAATTCCCTCTATACAATGAGAATTTCAATATTTTTTTTCTTTTTTGAGTTTTAAACCCTTTTCTGTATAAAGGATCGACCCAGTTCAATACCCACTTCGTGGGTGTCTGTATAATTTTGCTTTAATAATTTACAATGTAAATATTCCATCAATATATATATATATATATATATATATATATATATATATATATATATGTATATACATCATAATACATTATTATATTGATATTATTCAATGTATATTGCTAGCATATACCTTACATACAATTTAATCTAAAATATTAACATGCCACTAATATGTATATAGAAGAAAATAAATATGTCACACATACTATTTATATACGAATAATTTATAAAAATATGCATGTTATATTAGTGCAAAATATATTATATTTTTTTTACGAAATATATGTATTTTATTTCATTGGAATATACATATATATAATTTTGCTAGGATTAAGTTGAATAAAAAGGTCCATGTATAAAAAGGAAAAAATTTGTTATGGAATGGATCACTGATACATATTTAAATATAAAGACGTATATAAACAATATAAGCATATATACATGATTTTTTCTACAAATATATATATATATATATATATGTATATATATATATATATATATATATATATATGTATATATATATATATTTTCCAATAAAATAAAATACATATATTTCTTGAAAACAAAATATAATGTAAGTTTGTGGTAAATTATCCGTATATAAATAATATTATCCATATATATATATATATATATATATATATATATATATATATATATATATATACACATCATAATACATTATTATATTGATATTATTCAAAGTATATTGCTAGCATATACCTTACATACAATTTAATCTAAAATATTTAACATGCCACTAATATGTATATAGAAGAAATATGTCACCCATACCTTTTGTACACAGATAACTTATACAAATTATCATTTAAATTAATGCTTCATACATACATACATACATACATACATACATACATACATACATACATACATATATATATATATATATATATATATATATATATATATATATATATATATATATATATATATATATATATATATATATATATATATTAAGTTGAATAAAAAGGTCCATGTATAAAGAGGAAAAAATTTGTTATGAAATGGATCAATGATACATATTTAAGTATAAAGACGTATATAAATAACATAAGCATATATACATGAAATTTTCTACAAAATAAATAATTTATAATGTATATATACCACAAACATACATTATAATTTTTACATAAAATATATGTATTTTATTTCATCAGTATAAAGATGTATAATTTGCTAAATTATATTATATAAAAAGATTCATGTATGGAAAGGAAAAAATCTTTTACAAAATGGCTTGGTTTCTACGAAATCATAAAATATAGTATTATGGAATAGAGAGAAACAATAGGAAAAGATATTAAATAGTAGGACTGCATTTTTAAATAACTTGATTCTTGCTTATTTAATTTAAATTAAATCTGCTATATATATAAATATTTTATTGCCATATTTGTTATTATTAATTAGTGTTAATCTTTTGTATTATAATCTTAGAACATGGGAGATATTATAATGTTGACAGAATTTTGGCGGCCCGTTTACCTTAATGAAGCCCGAGAAGATAATAGGTCCATTTGCCTTGAAAGGGAAAGTAAAAACCTCTTATTTTATTCTTTTTATTTTGAGAAATCTACGCGATATGCTGATAACTAGGATTTTGATAACTTTTATACTCCTTCTTACTTGTGTTTTGAGTAGGAATTTGTATAAAATAGTCCCAAAAAGCTCACAAGTTGTACTTGATTGCAAGTTTGATCAACAAAGTGACAAGATGTCAAAGATCAACTCAAACGGAGTGAAACTTACACAAGTACCAAGACAAGCTCAGGCAAAACAAGGTCAGTGCGGTTGCACTACATTCTGTGCGGTCCGCACTGGGAAATTCAGAGAGCATGATTTTCAGGCAAAGAGGTAGTGCGACCGCACTACAATTTTGTGCGCTCCGCATTAATATCAACGTGGCCGCAATCCATTCTCTGCGGTCTGCAAAGAGGAGAATCAGAGAGATGCAATTTTCCAATGTCAAGTCAATGCGATCCGCAGTTTGTTTTATGCAGACTGCACTAGAAGCCTCTGCGGCCGCAGTCCATTTTTTGCGGTCCGCGATGCCAAAATTTAGAGAGCAGTTTTGTCAGGTCCAAAGCCCTAGTGCGGACCGCGATTTGTGCGGTCAGCACTAACCGCGCAGGGGTATTTTTATCCAACATTTTCAGCTTAGTATAAATAGCTTCTTTTCCATTTTTAGGTTAAGCAGATAGATTTAGAGCCCATTTGGCTTAGCTGATTTAGAGTAGTTGATAAGCATTAGGTGCTGAAAAGCACTTTTAAATGTTGAAGTTGATTTTAAAAAAAAAAGCAGTTACGTGTTTGGATAAAAGTGATGAAATTAATAATAAGCAGCTGAAGAACTGGGTGTATGAAGAGTTTTATTTTGAAAAGAAGTATTTTGAGGATAGAAAAGTAAATACTTTGGTCAAACCTAAAGTGCTTAAAAGCTGAAATTTGATAAGTTGGGGGAGACCAACTTATGACTTTTGGCTTATGTTTAGCTTATAAGCACTTAACTTATAAGCACTTTTAATTTTACCAGACGCGTAGATAAGCTAAAAAGTACTTATAAGCCAGTTTGACCAGCTTATAAGCTTAGCCAATCCGTGAGTAGTGACAAGCCTGGGACCGGACACCCGCATAAACCTGTGCGGTTGCAATATATATATATATATAACACATTTATAAGGAAATACTCTGCTATGAAATAATATTCAATAACTCACGATATCTAAAATAATCTAATCAACATAATAAATCTGACTTTCATGTCTCAATTCCTCTCTCATTTCATATCTCGTGGTAGGCGTACCACCCGGCTCCCAACTATCACGGTAATTATATCTTGTGGTAGGCGTACCACCCGCTCCCGAATATATCAATAATCATATCTTGTGGTAGGCGTACCACCGGCTCCCAAATATATCGATAATCATATCTTGTGGTAGGCGTACCACCGGCTCCCAAATATATCGATAATCATATCTTGTGGTAGGCGTACCACCGGCTCCCAAATATTTCAATAATCATATCTTGTGGTAGGCGTACCACCGGCTCCCAAATATTTCAATAATCATATCTTGTGGTAGGCGTACCCCCCGCTCCCAAATATATCAATCTTGTGGTAGGCGTACCACCCGCTCCCAAATATTTCGATAATCATATCTTGTGGTAGGCGTACCACCCGCTCCCAAATATTATCAATAATCATATCTTGTGGTAGGCGTACCACCCGCTCCCAAATATATCGATAATCATATCTTGTGGTAGGCGTACCACCCGCTCCCAAATATATCAATAATCATATCTTGTGGTAGGCGTACCACCCACTACCAAATATATCACATTATCACTCTTCCTCACCCAAATAACAATCAAATAAGTTCACAAGGAAAACAAGGTATAATGGAAACACAAGTAATATCGAGTCAAGGAATGGCAAATAGTTGCACGTCGTCACCCTGAAATAAAATATAATGGAAAAACAAGTAATATCGAGTCGAGGAATAGCAAATAGTTGCACGGCATCACGCCTTCGTGCTTTTACTCTCATCGCTTACCAAATAAACAAATAAAGTACACGGCGTCGCCCCTCGTGCTTTTACTCTCGTTCTCACATCCGTGGTACGGCATGATCCTTCGTACATGGTTCGATAACGAGGGCACGGCATGATCCTTCGTGCATAATCGATAAATAAACATGGCACGGCATTAACCTTCGTGCATAAATAAATAAACATGGCACGACATCACCCTCCGTGCATTATCACTCTTCCTCACCCAAATAACAATCACAGTTAAGGGCGCAGAGAAAGAAACAACAATTCATAAATCGTCCCATCAAGGGCAATCAATAATTATCTTCACAACAAGTCCCAACAAGGGAGAACGATAACGATTCACATGTAATATATCTCAAAATATCATTTTCCAACGACTCACGGTCATACTAGACGCCAATGTATGGATGCTCGTCACCACGGCCCATACACCGCACTCGATCACAAAACACATAACACATAATCCTATTCCCTCAAGCTAGGATAGAACAAACACTTACCTCGAGTGCTTATGAACAATTCACTCCGTGGAAATGTCTTTTCTTTCAATTTGGCTCCAATCCAACCGTATCTATACACAATTGATTTAATATCATCAATTCTACTCAACAAACTAATTCTTAATACCAAATACCACTTTTACAACATTCTGCCATGAATAGTAAATTTCAACCCCGGGCCCACATGGTCGGAATTCGGGGTTAGGACCAAAATCCGGTTACCCATTCCCCCACGAGTTCATGTATATAATTTGTTTCAAAATCGGACCTGAATTCGAGGTCCAATTCCCCGATTTATGAAAAACCTATTTTCTAACCAAAACAAGAATTTTACCATGAAAACATTTGATTTCTAATGAAAAACATGTTTAATGATGTTAGGAATTGAAAGAATTAAGTAAAAAGTGACTTACGATCGTTTTGATGAAGAAGAAATCCTTGAAGAGTCGCAAATGGGTGTTTTGGTTTGTGAAAAATGAAGAAATGACTGAAATTCGTGTTTCTGAAATCCGTGTTTTTCAGGTCTCTGTGTTCGCATTTGCGAACATGGGTTCGCAATTGCGAACCCCGACCAATTTCCGGAGTTTGAAAAATAAGCTAAGGGTGGGAAGTTCGCATTTGCGAACATTTCTTCGCATTTGCGAAGCCAAGGCAAAACTGGGAAGTTCGCATTTGCGAACTATTGTTCGCAATTGCGAACACAGGCTAAATATGGGGAGGTTCGCATTTGCGAACTATTGTTCGCATTTGCGAACCAAGGCGGAATAGTGGCCAGTTCGCATTTGCGAACTATAGCTCGCATTTGCGAACACAGGCACAGAAGGGTCAAGTTCGCATTTGCGAACTATTGTTCGCATTTGCGAACACAGACACAATAGGGGGGGAGTTCGCATTTGCGAACTATTGTTCGCATTTGCGAACTCTGCAGAATAGTGAGGAGTTCGCATTTGCGAACTATTGTTCGCATTTGCGAACTCTGCAGACCAGTTGCAGACAGCAACTTCTAACATGAAAAATTGATCTCGTGGCCTATCCAAAGTTCACCCGAGCCCTCGGGGCTCCAAACCAAATATGCACATAACCTCAAAAACACATTATGAACTTGTTCGTGCGATCACATCGCCAATATCACTTCGTTTTAATCAAATCGAGCCTCAAACTCATGATTTTCATACTTTTGATTTTCAAAACTTCTTAACTTGGAACTCGAGGTCCAAAACATCTCAAACGACATCCAAATGTCACCAAACTTTACTGAAATCACATATATAATATTTAAGACTTGTGCGGGCGTCGGAACCAAAATACGAGCCGATACCAAGGTCACAATTAATTTATTTCCTTTAATAATTGCATCGAAAACAATTTCACGTAAAAATTCATAACTTGGGCTCTAGGCCTCGAGAATTCGACTCCGGACACGTGTCCGAGTCCCGTATTTTCCTACGGACCTCTCGGGACCATTCGATCTCGGGTCGGGATCCGTTTACCAAAAATGTTGACCGAAGTCAACCATATCGATATTAATATCATTTTTATCCAAATTTCTCATAGAATTCATATTTTCTATCACAAAATCTTTCCGGCTACATGCTCGGATCGTGCGCGTAAATCGAGGCAACATAGAATGAGGTTTTCAAGGCCTCAGAAGCTCGAAATTATTAATAAAATAAGTGATGACCCTTTGGGTCGTCACAATCTCCACCTCTAAAACAACCGTTCGTCCTCGAACGGACAAAAGAAAGAAGTACCTGAGTCAGGAAACAAGTGTGGGTAGCGGCTCCGCATATCGGACTCGGACTCCCAGGTCGATGCCTCAGGAGGCTGACCTCTCCACTGAACACGCACAGAAGGATAACTCTTCGACCTCAGCTGTCGAACCTGCCTGTCTAGAATGACTACCGACTCCTCTTCGTAAGATATATCATTGTCCAATTGGACAATACTGAAGTCTAACACATGTGTGGGATCGCCGTGGTATCTCCGAAGCATAGATACGCGAAAAACTGGATGGTCGATTGATAACTATTATTATAAGCAAACTCTGCCAAAGGCAGGAATTGATCCCATCGGCATCTAAGGTGACCTGATTAGCACCTCCTCGCTGAACCGTGTCTCTAAGGTCACATAAATAGGAATCATTATATTGTTGATCGCGAATACGCTCCAATAATGAAGAGCGAGCGATCGCACAAGCTAGTGCTCGACTAGGCTCGGAAATATCCAACCTCGCGAATCGATTGGCCGAGGGTGAACATCCAAGCAATTGGCCTGCGATTGGGCGGAATATAAACAAGGCGCCCATCTTGGTGACTTCTACCCAAGCGTCGGCCACCGCGTTTGCTTTTTCCCCGATGATATAAAAAGGTGACATCAAAATCTTTTCGCAATACCGGCCACCTTCTGCCTCGAATTCAACTCTTTTCTGTTTAAACAAATATTGAAGGCTCTTATGATCGGTGTATACTTCACATACTATACACCATACAAATAATGCCTCCAGGATCTTCAATGCGTGAATAATCGCGCCAATTCTAGATCATGCACTGGATAGTTCTTCTCATGAATCTTCAATTGCCTCGAAGCATAGGCAATAACCTTGCCGTCCTGCATTAACACTGCACCAAACCCAATACGGGAAGCATCACAATAATCGGTATAAGGTCCCGTACCTGTGGGTTAAAACCAATACCGGTGTTGTGGTCAAGGTTATCTTGAGCTTTTGAAAGCCCGCCTCGCATTCATCCGACTATTCAAATTGAACACCTTTACGTGTCGATACGGTCGGTGGGGTTGCGATAGGTGAAAACCCCTCACGAAACGCACTGTAATAACCGCTAATCCCGAGAAACTCCGAATCTACCGTAGGCGATGTCGGTCTAGGTCGATCCTTGGCTGCCTCGATCTTCTTCGAATCGACTTTGAATACTGCTGCCGTCGCTGATATGACCCGGGAATGCAAGCTGAACTTAGCCAAAATTCACTCCTCGAAATTTTTGCATATAGTTGGCTATCTTTCGGAGTCTGCAAAGTCACTCTGAGATGTTGTGCATGCTCCTCATGACTGCAGGAGTATGTCAATATGGAAACAATGAAGACTACGACGAACAAGTCTAAATAAGGCACGAACACACTCATGCGTATGCACATATCCATGACTCTGAAGTCTGGCCGTAAGAGTTATTCTTAAATTACAACATTGTCAATTAACCCTGTTATCAAATACCTTATTCTACAAATCCCACTTTACCCAGAATGAGGTATGGTGACCTCGTGATTATTTTCCCGAATTAATGCGTCATATTTATCCTTACCTGGTGCTCGTCTCAAGGGCTAAGCTCAACGGTTTCAAAATAGAAATGGCTAAATATGAACAGAAACTATATAAGAATTGTCAAATAGTCCTAACGGGCATGACTCTTATTTACGAATGCAATACGAAAATATTAATTTCATAAAAGAAGAATTTTAAACACATAAACTCTTACTACCAGGACCCAGTCCTCATATGATATCCACCGCAGCTTGAAGCTCGGCTTAGAAATATTTCACATTATGCCAAAAATTGGAGGATCTCATCCTCAACTCTGAATCACAGTGCTTGCACATCATATCATCTGAAATTTTTCATTTCCTTTCTTTCTTCCTTTCAATAATTGTCCGTCAAAGATAATCACGACATAAAATAAGCCCTCATACTGATAGGGAGCACAGTTAACGATTAAAATTAGTTATCCCGAAAATTATATCAAAACCCACTGTAATAAGTAATATAAAGTCACTCTTAGCCTCATGGATATTTTAATGACTAACACCTAATAATAGGGATGTCTATCCTCATGGCAATATATATTCGGACATAGTCATTGTGACCTGGTACAACCGTTCAGATCACATATACTACATATTGTAGAGAATCTCGGGGGTGACGTCTTCGGAACATTTTCTTAAAACAGAGATTAGTAGATAGCGTTGCGTTGGCCGGTTTCCCTCTTCGTAGGCTTGTCACAAACATCGACGGCCAATTTCCTCTTTTGCTATGTTGGTTTAACACTGCTGAGCTACCCCATTTACTCATATACTCTTCGTCATTCTCTGGGGGCGATTCTTACCCCATGAAAAGAACCAACCTTAACTGTGTATAAATTATTTGGAGGACCTTTCCATACCATATATATACATTCCAATAACTCATCATATTTGTCCTTCACAACTCCAACACATCGACCGGACGTCAAGGTCCGTTGAAACCCAACACGATTTATTAGGTGATCTCCTGATATAATTGCATCTTCCGTTGGGACCATAACTGGTGTGGTAAATACATTATCTTCCCACTACTTCTGTTTGCCCTCCATAGCACAGTAAAATGAACCCCCTCGCATTCGTCTATTCCCACGTTCTGTAATTCCTCATAACAGCGGTCAAGCACGATCTCGTGGGTTCTCAAAAGATGCACCGCTGAAGGTGGTAGGGAAGAGTTTGGTGAAACCTATCTGACCTCCGTAAAACTTTTGAAGGCATAGTTGATCTATCACCAGCCTGTGCCATTGTTCGGTGGATAAGCGGTACGTGACTACGCCATTCGTGGGAAGACAAGAGTGGAAATTTAACTTAACACTTTGAAGAACAAATTCGCACGATAAGAAAGAACAAATGAGAGACTCTTTCCTAACTCGATAGACTCTGGAGGACAAGTACAGACGTCTCCGGTACCTACCTCTCAAACTCTACTAAGCTTGTTCGTGAGTGGTGAGACCTATGTAACCTAGAGCTTCGATACCAACTTGTCACGACCCGGATTTTCCCCCAACATCGGGATCGTGATAGCGCCTACTCGTGGTAGCTAGGCAAGCCACTGTATTCATACTATCCTGTTTTTAACACAATTTTGATTGAATAAATGCGGAATACTTTATCGAAATGGAAATAACAATTCACAAGGTAAAACCATACTGAAATCCTCTACCCAAGACGTGGAGTCACCAACTCACGAACTACTTATGGAATACTACACATAAAAGTCTGAAGAAATATAACACAGTTCTGTTTGTCTCGGAACAAAGAGACTCCAGCTAATAATATAGATAAAGAGAGAGACGCCGAGCCTGCGGACGACTGCAAGCTACCTCGGTCTCAAATATGATCAACTCCGCGCAATCTACTTACTGCTTGCCGCTGCTGCTGTCCGTCACACTGTGTACTGCGCAAAAAGAGCGCGAGTGTAGTATCGGCACTAGCGAGCCCATGTGTCTGTGGTAAGTGCACGGCCTATCCGGCGAAGTAGTGACAAGCCTAGGACCGGACACCAACATAAACCTGTGCACAGTTGCAATATATATATATATATATATAACACATTTATAAGGAAATACTATGCTCTGAAATAATATTCAATAACTCGCGATATCTAAAATAATCTAATCAACATAATAAATGCGTACCTCCATGTCTCAATTCCTCTCTCGTTTCATATCTCGTGGTAGGCGTACCACCGGCTCCCAACTATCACGGTAATTATATCTTGTGGTAGGCGTACCACCCGCTCCCAAATATATCGATAATCATATCTTGTGGTAGGCGTACCACCGGCTCCCAAATATATCAATAATCATATCTTGTGGTAGGCGTACCACCCGCTCCCAAATATATCGATAATCATATCTTGTGGTAGGCGTACCACCCGCTCCCAAATATATCAATAATCATATCTTGTGGTAGGCGTACCACCGGCTCCCAAATATATCAATAATCATATCTTGTGGTAGGCGTACCACCCGCTCCCAAATATATCAATAATCGTATCTTGTGGTAGGCGTACCACCCGCTCCCAAATATATCAATAATCATATCTTGTGGTAGGCGTACCACCCGCTCCCAAATATATCAATAATTATAACTCGTGGTAGGCGTACCACCCGCTCCCAACTGTATCAATAAATTATATCTTGTGGTAGGCGTACCACCCGATCCCATTTCTTATCATAAAAGTGGTCGGCGTGCCACACGATCCCAATTCTTTAATATATATATTACCACAATTAACAAGAATTAACCAAGTAATAACACAATAAGGAATATCTCAAAGAACTCAACAATTAACAACAGTTAATAAGTTCACAAGGAAAACAAGGTATAATGGAAACACAAGTAATATCGAGTCAAGGAATAGCAAATAGTTGCACGGCATCACTCGAATAAAATATAATGGAAAAACAAGTAATATCAAGTCAAGGAATAGCAAATAGTTGCACGGCATCACGCTCCGTGCTTTTACTCTCATCCTTACCAAATAAACAAATAAAGTACACGGCATCGCCGTCGTGCTTTTACTCTCGTTCTCGCGTCCGTAGTACGGCATGATCCGTCCGTACGATGGTTCGATAACGAGAGCACGGCGTGATCGCCCGTGCATAATCGATAAATAAACATGGCACGGCATTAACCTTCGTGCATAAATAAATAAACATGGCACGGCATCACCCTTCGTGCATTATCACTCTTCCTCACCCAAATAACAATCACAGTTAAGGGCAGAGAAAGAAACAACAATTCATAAATCGTCCCATCAAGGGCAATCAATAATTATCTTCACAACAAATCCCAACAAGGGAGAACAATAACGATTCACATGTAATATATCTCAAAATATCATTTTCCAACGACTCATGGTCATACTAGACGCCAGTGTATGGATGCTCGTCACCGCAGCCCATACACCGCACTCGATCACATAACACATAACACATAATCCTATTCCCTCAAGCTAGGATAGAACAAACACTTACCTCGAATACTTATGAACAATCCAATCCGTGGGAATGTCTTTTCTTTCAATTTGGCTCCAATCCAACCGTATCTATACACAATTGATTTAATATCATCAATTCTACTCAATAAACTAATTCTTAATACCAAATAACAATTTTACAACATTCTGCCATGAATAGTAAATTTCAACCCCGGGCCCACATGATCGGAATTCGGGGTTAGGACCAAAATCCGGTTACCCATCCCCCCACGAGTTCATGTATATAATTTGTTTCAAAATCGGACCTGAATTCGAGGTCCAATTCCCCGATTTATGAAAAACCTATTTTCTAACCAAAACAAGAATTTTACCATGAAAACATTTGATTTCTAATGAAAAACATGTTTAATGATGTTAGGAATTGAAAGAATTAAGTAAAAAGTGACTTACAATCGTTTTGATGAAGAAGAAATCCTTGAAGAGTCGCAAATGGGTGTTTTGGTTTTGTGAAAAATGAAGAAATGGCTGAAATTCGTGTTTTTCAGGTCTCTGTGTTCGCATTTGCGAACATGGGTTCGCAATTGCGAACCCCGACCAATTTCTGGAGTTTGAAAAATAAGCTAAGGGTGGGAAGTTCGCATTTGCGAACATTGGTTCGCATTTGCGAAGCCAAGGCAAAACTGGGAAGTTCGCATTTGCGAACTATTGTTCGCAATTGCGAACACAGGCTAAATATGGGGAGGTTCGCATTTGCGAACTATTGTTCGCATTTGCGAACCAAGGCGGAATAGTGGCCAGTTCGCATTTGCGAACTATAGCTCGCATTTGCGAACACAGGCACAGAAAGGTCAAGTTCGCATTTGCGAACTATTGTTCGCATTTGCGAACACAGACACAATAGGGGGGAGTTCGCATTTGCGAACTATTGTTCGCATTTGCGAACTCTGTAGAATAGTGGGGAGTTCGCATTTGCGAACTATTGTTCGCATTTGCGAACTCTGCAGACCAGTTGCAGACAGCAACTTCCAACATGAAAAATTGATCTCGTGGCCTATCCAAAGTTCACCCGAGCCCTCGGGGCTCCAAACCAAATATGCACATAACCTCAAAAACACATTATGAACTTGTTCGTGCGATCACATCGCCAATATCACCTCGTTTTAATCAAATCGAGCCTCAAACTCATGATTTTCATACTTTTGATTTTCAAAACTTCTTAACTTGGAACTCGAGGTCCAAAACATCTCAAACGACATCCAAATGTCACCAAACTTTACAGAAATCACATATATAATATTTAAGACTTGTACCGGGCGTCGGAACCAAAATACGAGCCCGATACCAAGGTCAATTAATTTATTTCCTTTAACAATTACATCAAAAACAATTTCACGTAAAAATTCATAACTTGGGCTCTAGGCCTCAGAATTCGACTCCAGACGCATGTCCAAGTCCCATATTTTCCTACGGACCTCTCAGGACCATCCAATCTCGGGTTCGGATCCGTTTACCAAAAATGTTGACCGAAGTCAACCATATCGATATTAATATCATTTTTATCCAAATTTCTCATAGAATTCATATTTTCTATCACAAAATCTTTCAGGCTACATGCTCGGATCGTGCCATAGTGGGGACTACAATTCATTTTGCGTGGTCCGCACTAACCCCGCATGGGCATTATTGTTTAGAATTGTTAGCTTAGTATAAATAGCTTCTTTTCCATTTTTAGGTTAACTAGATAGATTCAGTCAAGAGCTATGCGCGTGGTTTTGATATTTTCAACTATTTTAGGCAATGTTATCTACATTTCATCATTGAATCTTTGTGTTTATCTTAGTAATCAATTAATATGAGTTGTTATTAAGCAGCTGAAGAACTGGGTGTACGAAGAGTTTTATTTTGAAAAGAAGTATTTTAGGGATAGAAGAGTAAATACTTTGGTCAAACCTAAAGTGCTTAAAAGCTGAAATTTGATAAGTTGGGGGAGACCAACTTATGACTTTTGGCTTATGTTTAGCTTATAAGCACTTAACTTATAAGCACTTTTAATTTTACCAGACGCATTGTTAGCTTAGTATAAATAGCTTATTTTCCATTTTTAGGTTAAGCAGATAGATTCAGTTAAGAGCTGCGCTCGTGGGTTCGATATTTTCAGCTATTTTGGCAATTTTATCTTCTTTTCATCATTGAATCTTCTATTTTATCTTTGTAATTAATTAATATGAATTCTTCTTCATCTATTTCTTGTTTTTCTTCTTTAAACATGAGTAGCTAGACCCATAAGCTAGGGTTGTGGCTCAACCCTAGTATGGGCAATTGATGTGTATTTTAGGGCTAAATTGACTATGGGTGTTTGTTATTTGGGCCAATTTCATGGTTAATTGCTGAATTAGTGATTGGAAATACTAGTTTGGGTTTAGTTGACTTAGGTTCTTCTTGAGAAAGAGAGCCTAAGTCTCTGAAATCGGTCCAACAAGGAATTAGGGCGTACTCAAGAGATTGATAGCCTCAATTAAAGGGTTAAACCTCGAGAGAGTAATATCCGACTTGAACCCTAGTTGCTTGTGCAAATTTGCATACCCAAATTGGTCTTGAGAAAGTCAATTCAAGCAAAAATCACTCGAACCACTGAGAGGTGTAGAGTGGGTAAAGTCGTGCAACGATCATATCATACTCCCCAAATATGTCAAACGTGCCTTAGACTCAAGTACTTGTCAATTGACCACCTAGGCAGAAGTCACTACCCTAGTACCTTTTAAACTATTTGAACAACCCGTAGCATTATAATTCTTAGCTTGTTCTAGTTTATATTAGCATAGTAGTTGATAAAAATTAGAAGTTAAATAAAAACAGTGTAATTTGGAACACATACGCAACTCTACACTAGATAGATACTCGATTCCAAATTTTAGCTCTATGTGGATATCGATCCCGATCCTAAATCGGGTAAAAGCTGCTCCGACCCTCTCTCGCTACTTAATTAGTAGTACGGAGTAGGCCATGATCACTTTTTAGCGCCGTTGTCGGGAAGCTAATAGTTTTGGCTATCTATCTAGATAGATTTGTGTTTTGTTCTTCTTTCCTTCTTGTTACTAATTGTGTGTGTCAAACTTCAAGTACCAAAGTGACACTAAATGATAATGACCCACTTGGAAACGTGATTGCGGAGGAGTGGTTGATGATAATAGAGAGGATGAGGTGCCTTTTGTACCTCAAGGACAACGTAGAGGCCGTCGGGCCAATGTACATAAAACATTCTAGACCCTCATGCGCCACCTCCAAGAATGGCTCCTAGAATTCTTCCTAACCAAGGCTATGCGAGTGCAATTGTTCCGCCCCGAATCCGGGCGGGCAATTTTCAAATAAATAATGTGATACTGACATTGTTGGAGCGGCGTGGGTACTTCACGGGTGCTCCCGCTCAAAATGCTTACAAGCAGCTCAAGGATTTCGTGGATACCTGTTGGGGAGCAAGTAAACCAATGTGTCCGAAGATGCACTTAGATTGAGGCTTTTCCCATTCTCACTTATGGGGAAGGTATTGGATTTGTATGATGACCCGGCCTATTAACTACATTCCCCAAGTCTATTTATGCTGATTTGAATTGCCGAGATATTCGGTTTTGAGTTTCGGAGAGTTTTGGGATACTTAGTCCTTAAATGAGAGATTAAGTATTAGAAAGTTGCCCGTCATTAGAACAGGGTGAATACAGCCTCAAAATGGAAATTTAATGATTCTATTAGCTCAGTTAGGTAATTTTGGGGTTGGGAGAGTATTCGGAATATGTTTTGGAGGTCCGTAGCTAATTTAGGTTTGAAATGTCGAAGTTTGAATTTTTGAAGTTTCCGGTCCGATAGTGAGATTTTAATCTGAGTGTCGAATTCCATTCCTGAAGTTTTAGTAGCTCTGTCACGTCTTTTGGGGTGTGTGTGTAAAATTTCAGGTCATTCGAACGTGGTTTGGTTAGGTTTTTTATCGAAAGCGTGTTTTGGGAGAATTTGAAGTTCTTACGCTTAAATCATTGATTAATTCGAGTTTTCGACATTGTTTTAGGTAGTTTAAGGATTGGTACAAGTTTGAATGATGTTATAGGATATGTCTGTTGGTTCAGTTGAGGTCCAAGGGGCTTCGGGTGTGTTTCGGATGCTCAACAGAGCATTTTGGAGTTGCAAAAAATTGCAGAAAATCTTCAGTTATTGCAACCCCATTCTTTTTCGTGATCGCGTCCTCCTCCATGCGTTCGCCTAGAGTAATTTTGGAGGAGGACCAGTTTACTCATCACATTCGCATCTAGCCTCTCGCGTTCACAAAGTTCCACCTTTCCTCCATCGCGTTCGCGGCCAATCCATCGCGTTTGCGAAGAGCATTTTTAGATCTAAGGGCTGAGCCTATTTTTATTCATAGCGTTCGCGTAGCTTTGTCAGCCCAGGTCTTTGTGTTCGCGTACTGTTCCTTGTGTTCGTGAAGAGCATTTTTGGCAGTCTTCATTTATCTTCTTCGAGAACGCAAGACTTCCTCCGTGTTCGCGATGCATTAAATACCTGGGCAAATATAACATTTCAAAAATGAGGGTTTAGCCATTTTTACCAATACTCAAGCTTGGGAGCTCGGATTTGAGAGAGATTTTGAGGGATTTTCAGGGACAACGATTGGGTAACGATTCTAAACTCCTTTTTACTTGTAACCCACTAATCTAATCATGAATTCGTCATTTAATTTTAGATTTTAGATGAAAATTTGATAAAACTTCATAGACTGAGTTTTTTTAATTTTGAGTGGGTGTTTGAACTCCGATTTGAGAGATTTATATATGGGTAGACTTGTGAGAGTACGAGTGTTTTGAAAATGTTAATTTCATCTGATTCCAAGATGTTGGTCTGAGGGGCATTTTGGTCATTTTATCTAATTTCGAGTCTTAGCTTTGAATTAAATAGTAGAATCAGTTGCTTGAGATATTATTTATGATATGTAATTGAATTGAACAGATTTGGGCCATTTGGAGTCGGATACTCGTGGCAAACGTGTTGTTTCGAGTTTATATTGAGTCGGTTCGAGGTAAGTTGCTTACCTAACCTTGTGGGGGGGACTCTACCCTTTGGATTGATATTGTGATAATTGATATACCTTGTACGTGAGGTGACGAGTGCGTACTTGTGCTAATTGTTGAAAAATCATATTTTCATTGAATATGTAGGCTGAGTTTCTTTCTTACCTATTTTATCCCATTTGCAATTATAGCCTGTGTTAGTTTAGAAAAACATGCTTAGTTGATCTAAATTATCTATTTGCTTTAGTTGATTTGTTTGTACTACGTGAAGCATGTTAGGCTAGAACTGCCTGTTATTTTGTATTTTGAACTTCATTTCTGAGTATCTTCTTGTATTGACTGCGTATTAACATTGGGACTACGGATGTGGGATTCCGGTAGCCCCCCTTGTTTGTTTACTTTGGGACTACGTGTTAGATTTTCGGGAGATCCCCTGCATATTTACTTTGGGACTATGGGTAAGATTCCCGGGAGATCCCCCGGCATATTTGTGAGCACATGATTTTTGCACCAGGTAGATCCTTTGGATATACTCATATGATGGACTATGGGACGGTATCCCGTGAGCTCCTTGGACAGTTGATGAAATGGGCTACAGGACGATATCCTGGAAGATCCTCGTTGTTGGTATTGATATTGAGCTATTTTACTCTGTGTTACCTTATTCTCTGTGTTATTTGTTGCCTTGTATAACCTATGTTACTTCATTAATGTACTCAATATTTATGTTTATTTCATGTTGTTGCAAGACTTATTATTATGTTTATTCTCAATAGGGCCCTGACCTTCCTCGTCACTACCCAACCGAGGGTAGGCCTGCCACTTATTGAGTACCGTTGTGGTGTATTCATGTCCCTTCTGCGCATGTTTTTCATGTGTAGATACAGATAGCTCTACCCAGGCGTATTATCCTCGAGGCGAGGAGATCTAGCAGAGACTTTGAGGTACATCTGCCGCATCCGCAGACCAGGAGTCTCTATCTTATTATAGCTTTAGTAGTTAGCTTTTCCTTTCGTATTGTTATTTTAGACATTCTGGAGTTAGAGCAGTGTATTACCTTCCATTAGCTTGTGTTCCTGTGAGTTTTCGAATTTTGGGATGATATTATAGACTTTCGTGTTATTGAGTTATAAATGCGAAGCGGCATTTATATACAGTTTTCCTTCTAGTTGTTCAGTTTTAATTATATTTACCTCAAGTTATGTTGTTCTCTCATTTAAGACTTACCTAGTCGTAGGGACTAGGTGCCATCAAGACTTATTCACTGAGGCGAACTAGGGTCATGAGAAATTGGTATCAAATCTCTAGGTTCATGGAACATAGGCCGATTTATTAGAGTCTCGCTGATCAGTATGGAGACGTATGTACTTATCTACGAGAGGTAATGTAAATGTTAGGAAAATTTTCAATTCATTTGATTTCCTTGTCGTGCGATATTTTGACATCACAATTCTAAACGTCAGTCTTCTATTGTCTCACAGATGGTGAGGACACACGCTACTCGAGGTGATCAGGCACCCGTGAGTTGGGGCCGGGGTAGAGGCCGAGGACGTACATGCGGTTCAGTGAGAGCACTTGCACGAGCTACCGTCAAGGTACCACCAACAATCTAGGCGGAGTCCAGGCATCTGACACGCCTACTGCCACTACTACTCCAGCCCTTCAGGAGACGTTAGCTTAGATCATGTCTATGTACACCTACCTTGGCTCAGGCGGGGTTGTTTCCCCTTGTTGCAGCCACATCTCAGGTCGGGGGAGGGGCCCAGACTCATGCAGCCTACACTCTTAAGCAGAGAGTGCCGATAGAGCAGGTCCCATAGGTTATTCTTGTACCACCTGCAGCACTACTACAGCCCAGGGATGGGCCAGCTGTCTTAGAGGAAGAGCAGCATAGGCTATAGAGGTTCAAGAAATATGATCCTCCAGTGTTCAGTGGCTAGCATCAGATGACGCCTTGGGGTTCTTCGACGAGTGTCATTGCATTCTTCGCACTATGGGCATAGTGGAGTCTAGTGGGGTTTCTATCACCGCCTTTCAGCTTCAAAAAGTTGCCTATGATTTGTGGCGTACTTATGAGTTGGACAGTCCAGTCGAGTATGCCTCACTAACTTGGACCCAGTTTAGACATGTTTATGAGGGAGTTTGTTCCCCAGAGCCTCGGGGATTCATGGCGCGTGGAGTTTGAGAATATGCGCCAGGGTGCTATGACCGTTTCGGAGTATATTGTCCGTTATACCAGGTTGGCTAGACATGCACCAGCTTTGGTTGCTACAGTCCGTGAGAGAGTTCGTAGGTTCATTGAGGGTCTTATCCCACACATTAGATCTAGCATGGCTCGAGAGTTGGAGATGGACACTCCTTATCAGCATGTAGTGTGCATTGCTAGGAAGAACAAGGGTATGCTCGCCAGGGAGCGAGGGGAGAGAGAGGCCAAGAGGTCTCGAGAGTCGGGCCACTACTCTAGTGCTCGTACCCAGTAGTAGGTCGTCATGGCATGGGTTATGTGGGTTGCCACGTTCATTCAGCTCTTCCAGCAGCTAGCAGTGCTCTAGCTCCGCCTAGACCTCAGGAGCCTTACTATGCACCTCCTATGTAAATTTACTGGATCTGGTCAAACACAATGGGTGCTTGAGCACCCATAATACTCTATGTAGATCCGCCACTGCTCCCAGAGTATATTTCGAGTATGGTGATACATGCGATATGGTTAGGGACTGCCCCAGACTTGGTAGGGGTGCATCTTCACAGGCTGCTCAGCCACAACGTGCTCCTCAGAGTTCTTAAACCATGATCTCAACTCCAACTGCTACCCCATCTGCCCAGTCGGTTAGAGGCGGAGGTCGGAGAGATAGAGACCACTTTTGAGAGAAGGGTCGGGCTAGATATTATGTTATTCCTGCTCGTACCGAGGTTGTTGCCTCCAACTCCTTCATTACATGTATTATATTGGGTTTTCACAGAGAGGCATCAGTTCTATTAGATCTGGGCTCTACTTACTCTTAGTCTTCTTACTTTGCTCCGCATTTGGGTGTGCCTCGGGATTCTTTGAGTTCCCCCGTTTATGTTTCTACTCCACTAGGGGATTCTCTTGTTGTGGACCGTGTTTATCGGTCATGTCAGGTTACTATTCATGGTTTTGAGACCAGAAGTGGATTTATTGTTACTCAGTATGGTTGATTTTGATATTATGTTGGGCATGGACTGGTTGTCGCCCTATTTTGCTATTCTTGATTGTCATGCCAAGACCGTGATGCTGGTTATGCCAGGTATTCCACGTGTTGAGTGGAGTGGTACTTTAGATCACACTCCCAGTAGAGTTATCTCTTTCCTTAAAGCTCAGCGCATGATTGAGAAGGGGTGTGCTGCGTATTTAGCTTATGTGAGAGATGTCAGTATTGATACCCCTTCTATTGATTCAGTCCTAGTGGTATGGTATTATCCCGATGTGTTTTCGGCTGATCTTCCGGGCATGCCACCTGATAGAGATATTGATTTTAGCATTGATTTGTTGTCGGGCACTCAGCCCATTTCCATCCCTCCGTATCGTATGGCTCCTCCTAAGTTGAAGGAGTCGAAGGATCAGTTGCAGGAATTGCGTAAAGGTTTTATTCGACCTAGTGTTTTACCGTGGGGTGCTCCTGTCTCGTTTGTGAAGAAGAAGGATGGTTCTATGCGTATCTGTATTGATTATCGCTAGTTGAACAAGGTTATAGTGAAGAACCAGTATCCTTTGCCTCGTATTGATGATATGTTTGACCAGCTTCAGGGAGCACAGGTGTTTTCTAAGATTGAATTGCGCTCAGGTTACCATCAGTTGAAGATCCGGGGGCTAGATGTCCCGAAGATTGTCTTCAAGACTCTGTATGGTCATTACGAGTTCCTTGTTATATCATTTGGGCTGACCAATGCCCCGGTAGCTTTTATGCATTTGACGCGGAGTGTGTTCAGGCCATATCTCAACTCGTTTGTTATTATTTTTATTGATGATATTTTGGTGTATTCTCGGAGTCGGGAAGATCATGAGAAGCACCTGAGTACCGTGCTTCAGACCCTAAGAGAGGAAGTTATATGCAAAGTTCTCAAAATGTGAGTTTTGGTTGAGTTCTGTGGCATTCTTAGGCCACGTGGTATAGAGTAAGGGCATTCTGGTGGATTCGAAGATGGTAGAGGTCGTGCAGAGTTGGCCAGGCCATCCTTAGCTATAGAGATTCGTAGTTTCCTTGGTTTGGCGGGCTACTACCATCATTTTATGGAGGGATTTTCTTCGATTGCAGCCCCTATGACTACATTGACCCAGAAGGGTGCCCCATTTTAGTGGACAGATGAGTGTGAGGTGAGCTTTTAAAAGCTCAAAACAACTTTGACTACAACCCCAATTTTGATGTTGCTTACCGATTTGGGGTCTTATACTATCTATTGCGATACCTCGAGAGTTGGCCTCGGAGCGGTACAGATGCAGGAAGGTAGGGTGATTGCCTATGCGTCCATACAGTTGAAAATAAATGAGAAGAATTACCCTGTCCACAGCCTTGAGTTAGCTGCTATTGTTCATGCTTTGAAGATCTGGCGTCATTATTTGTACGGTATGCCTTGTGAGATCTATACTGACCACCGGAGTTTGCAGAACTTGTTCAAGAAGAAAGATCTAAATTTGTGCCAGAGAAGGTGGTTAGAGTTCCTGAAGGACTATGATATTACTATTCTGTATCACCCGGGCAAGGCCAATGTGGTGACAGATGCCTTGAGTCACCGGGTGGAGAGTTTGGCAGCTTCAGAGAGGCCTATGGCGATGGATGTTTAGCCCTTAGCCAGTCAGTTTGTGAGATTGGATCTTTCGAAGCCCAGTCGGGTCCTAGCTTACGTGGTTTCTTGGTCTTCCCTATTCGAATGTATTAGGGAGCGACAGAATGATGACCCTCATTTACTTGTCCTTAAGGACAATGTTTAGCATGGTGATACCAGAGATGTGACCATTGAAGATGACGGGGTATTGAGGATGTAGGGTCGGATTTGTGTGCCTAGTGTTGATGAGCTTTGAGAGTTGATTTTAGCAGAGGCCCATAGTTAGCGGTATTCCATTCATTCGGGAGCTGCGAAGATGTATTAGGACTTGAGGCAGCACTATTGGTGGAGGCATATAAAGAAAGATACAGTTGGTTATGTGTCTAGATGCGTCAACTTCCAATAGGTGAAGTATGAGCATCAGCAACCAGGTGGTTTGCTTCAACAGTATTGATATTCCTGATTGGAAGTGGGAAAGGATCGCTATGGACTTTGTTAGTGGACTCCCTCGGACAGCGGGGAAGTTTGATTCAGTTTGGGTGATTGTGGATAGGCTGACCAAGTCAGCTCATTGCATTCCTATGTGTACTACATACTTCTTAGAGTGGTTAGTAGAGATATTCATCCGTGAGATTGTGAGATTGCATGGAGTTCCCATTTCTATCATATCAGACAGAGGTACCCAGTTCACTTCTCAGTTCTGGAGGACATCAGCAGGACTTAGGTACTCAGGTGGAGTTGAGCATGGAGTTTCACCCCCAAAGATAGACAGTCCGAGCATACTATTTAGATTCTGGAGGATATACTCCGTTCATGCGTGATTGAGTTAGGAGGGTTATGGGATCATTTCCTGCCACTAGCGATGTTTGCTTATAACAACAGTTATTAGTCCATCATTCAGATGGTGTCGTATGAGGCTTTATATGGTAGGAGGTGTAGATCTCCGGTGGGTTGGTTTGAGCCGGGTGAGGCCAAGCTATGGGACGGATATGGAAAACATACTTCTATATATTGTTGAATGGAGAGTGAACATAAACATCGTGTTGGGTGAGTTGGAACATTTCGAGAGTCGGTATGATTTTGGGTATTGTAAGCATATTAAGTTAGATGAGGTGGAAATGTGTAATGACCCGGCTAGTTGTCTCATGAGTTACCGCTCTGTTTCCCCTATTTTTGATTCTTTATGCTTCGTTATCCGTGTTTTGTGGTATTGGGTTGGTCGGATCAAGTTCAGAAAGATTTTGATAAGGTTTGAGACACTTAGTCTCTTTTAAGAAGGCTTAGGTTGGAAAAGTCAACCGGATATTGACTTATGTGTTAGAGGGCTTGGATGTGAGTTTTGATGGTCTGGTTAGCTTCGGAAGGTGATTTTTGACTTAGGAGTGTGATCGGAATGGGTTTTGGAGGTCTAGAGTATAATTAGGCTTGAATTGGCGAAGTTGATATTTTGGCGATTTTCGGTTGGTAGGTGAGATTTTGATCCAAAGGTCCGAATGGAATTCCAAGAGTTGCAGTAGCTTCATTGCATCATTTGGGATGTGTGTGCGAAATTTCAGGGCATTCGGGTGTGGTTTGGTTTGGTTTTTGATCGAAAGCATATTTCGGAAGGTTTTTAGAAACTTAGGCTTGAATCCGATGTGTTTTGGGTATTTTGATATTATTTAAGGTGTTTTTGATTGGAACAAGTTTGAATACGGTTTTAGGATGTTATGGTACTTTTGGTCAAGGTCCTAGGGGCCTCGGGTGAGTTTCAGGTGGTCAAGGGGACCATTTTGGACATGGAGAAATTGCAAAAATATCTGCTTAGATGTTGTAGGGATTTATCACTTCATATTTGCGAGTGGAGACTCGCATTCGCGTAGAAGGATCTAAGAAAGGCCAGAATTAAGCCTTCGCATTCGCGAGAGGGATTTCGCATTCGCGAAGGGATTCAAAACTTGGTCATCGTGTTCACAAGATGGCTTTGCGATCGCGTAGAGTAATTTGGGTCTTAGAGGTTGGAGGCCTTTTATTCATCGTGTTCACATATAGATTGTCGTGTTCGGGAAGGTGTAGGAGGAATAAGAATCGTGTTCACTATGGGAGTGTCGCGTTCATGAAGGGGGAAAGTTGGTCAATGCAAATTTGTGCTTCGCGAACGTAAGAGGTTGACCGCGTTCGCGAAGAAGGGGAGTCAGACCTGAGCAGAATGTTTTAACACATTTCATCCGTGATTTGGGGCTCATTTAATCCATAGTTGGACTTTTTGAGAGATTTTAAGGAGATTGAAGAGTTATTCAAGGAGAAACATTTGGAGATAAGAATTTCGGACCTAAAACTCGAATCTATTATGAAATCCACCTCGAAAATCATGGAACTTAAGCTTTAAATGGAAGAACTAGGACTTGGATTTAGACTTTGGAGGACCAATTGGGGTCACATTTGACATCTTTTGGTATGTATGAACTCGTGGGTAGATAAGGAACCCGTTGATGTAAAAATTTCTAAGTTTCGAGAAGTGGGCCCAGGGCTCGTATTTTGCTAATTTTGGGATATTTGGTATTTTTCGATTGTTTTCGCTTGGGCTTTGTTCCCTTAGCATATTGTGACATATTCATTCTAATTTTAGATAGATTCGACGTGCGTGGAGGCCGATTCGAGGGGCAAAGGCGTCACGAGCTAGAGATTTATCTGGTTCGAGGTGACTAATGATTGTAAATGATGCTTTGAGGGTTTAAAACCCCAGACTGCACATTGTAGTGCTATATTGAGGTGAGACACACGCTCGACGACGAGCGTGGGGTCTTGCACTATTGGGGATTGTGACTCGGTCCGTCCCAATTGATGATTTTATCGCGTATTTGTCTGAAACTTATTTGTTATCATTATGATTTGGGCTGATTGCTATATTTGGACATCGTGCCAACTATTTGAACCCCTCGGGGATTTTTATCACTATTTCCTCACGGTTATGGACTTATTACTTGAACTCAGTCATGTTATTTCCCACTATTTTACTCTTCAGCCATTTTTACTCAGTTTTGAGACTTCAATGATATTTTAAATGATGTTTCGGGTTGAGAAATACTATATTACTAATGCCCGAGGAGCTTGTGATGATTTTCGGACTGAGTAAGGCTGAGGGCTTATATGAGGCCTAGGGCATAAATTTGAAGCCACATGATGGCTTGTTATTGTTCTTGGGAAGTAAGGGGCCCCTCCAGGAGTCTGTACAACCCCAGTGAGCACGAGTAACCATTGTGATGTGAGATAGAGCCCCAAGGGATGGTGTTGTTCTGAGATGTTTCCCAAGGGGCGGATTTGTTGATATTGTGCCTGAGGGGCAGATTTGTAGATATCGAGCCCGAGGGGCGAACTTCTATCTGTTTACTATACATTATTTTCCCGTTTTACCTTTTAAAATGAGATCTTACTTGATTTTTCAGTAATTTAAGTGTTTTCAAACGATGTTTGACTACTTCATTATAGAATGCCTTGTGCTTTATATATTTTCTTTCCTTCAGTCATTATTTATATTTTTTACTCACTGGGTCGGAGTACTCACTACCCTGTACCGTGTGCAGATTCAGACGTCGTAGGTTCCGCTCCTAAGTGTTGATTACTCTAGTTCCAAGCGGTATTCAGAGACTACGAGGTAGCTGTTGGCATCCACAGCCCTATGTCTCTATTATCTTTTCATTTCTATGTCCTACAAATTTTGTACTAGATATTGGATATAGAAAACTTGTATCGTGGTCTATAGATGCTTGTGACTTGAGACATCTCGGTTAGGGTTGTGTCGGGTTGGATTTTGGCATTTGTTATCTGTATTTCTGCTATTTCGCATTATTAAACTATGCTCAGACTATTTTATGTTTTTTAACTATTAAAAAGGAGAATGGGTTCAATTGGATGGCCATGTCTTCACGAGAGGCACCATCACGACCGAGTTCAGGGTTAGGGTCGGCACAAGTTGGTATCAAAGCACTAGATTCACGTAGGTCTCACAAGTTACGGGCAAACTTAATAGAGTCTCTTAGATCGGTACGGAGACATTTGTATTTATCTTCGAGAGGCTATAGGGTGTTAGGAAAGACTACTCTTTATTCATTCTTCATCGTGCAAAGGTCAGTGTACTAAGTTTCCTCATTTATTCTCTCACAGATGGTGAGGACCCGTACTGCCGATGTTCCGGACCCGGGAGGAGCTGCTCCCCTCATTGCCAGAGGCCGAGGTAGAGGTCGGGGGAGGGCAGAGCAGAGAGGTCATCACCTATTGATCCACCATGTGCCCCAGCTCAGGATTAGGCTCCAGTTATGGAAACTCCAGCAGCACTAATCCAGGCACCAGTTGTGCCTATTATGATTCCAGGCCTTCAGGAGGCTTTAGCTCAGATCCTGTCAGTGTGTATCAGTTTGGCTCAGGTGGTTTCAGCTACTATAGCTGCAACTACTTCACAGACTGGGGGAGGGATTCAGACCCCCGTTGCTCGCACACCTGATTAGGTTGTACAGGGATTTCAGATGCTGGGGACACCTCCAGCCCAGTCGGTTGTACCTGTCCAGGAGTTTTTAATACTAGTTATGTTGGATAATGAGCAACATCAACTTGAGAGGTTTGGTAGACTCTAGCCTTCGACATTCAGCGGTGTAGAGGGCAAGGATACCCAGGGTTTCTTGGATAAGTGCCAGTGGATGTTTTGTACAGCAGGGATTCTTGAGACTAGTGGTGTGGTATTTACCACCATTCAGTTTTCTGGGGCTGCCTTCACTTGGTGGGAGGCGTATGAGAGGCGTAGGCTCGCTGGTGCAGTGCCCCTTACTTGGTAGTCGTTCTCCACTATCTTTTTGGAGAAGTATGTACTGCAGTCCTGCAGAGAGGAGCTGTGCATTCAGTTTGAGTGGCTGCGACAGGGGGATATGATGGTTTCACATTAAGAGTCAAGGTTTTTTGAGTTGGCTCGTCAGGTCGTCTGGATGGTTCCGACGGATCGTGAGAGGATTAGGAGATTTATTGATGGTCTTACTTATCAGCTCTGTATTCTTATGACCTGAGATAGGGTATCTGGTGTTATGTTCAAGGAGGTGGTTGATATCGCTCGTGAGATTGATTTGGTTCACCGGTAGGAGCAGAGGAGAGGGTGGCCAAAAGGCCTCGAGGATCGGGCACTTATAGTGGTGCTATTTTGAGGGGCCAGTTTCAGCATGGTAGAGGTCGTTCATTCAGTCCTACTCAGTTAGCTCACCTAGGTTATCATGGGGAATTTTCGGCCATGGTTATTAGGAGTTTCAGCAGGGCCAGTCATTACTCAGCGCCGGTAGTAAAAAGGGAGGTGTGACAATTAGCTCAGGCCTTTTCTATGCCGAGTGCTTGTACTAGTCACTCCGGTGCGAGGGGTTCCCTTCAATCCCCTTCCCCAGCACCTGGGAGTTATTATGAGTGTGGCTAGGCCACATGTGGAGGCAATGTCCTCGTCATGCTGCAATATCATCTCAATAGAGGGGCCAGCCCTCATCTTCTGGCCCAGTTTCTTCAGCACCCGCCTGCCAGCTAGGGGTACGGGACAAGCAGTCAGGGGTCACCTTAGAGGGGGAGGCTGATCAGGCAGTGGTCAAGCCCGCTTATATGCTCTTTAAGGCAAGTCAGATGTTATTGCTTCAGATGCTATTGTCACATGTATTATTTCAGTCTTCCACAAAGATGCCTCTATATTATTAGATCCTAGATCCACCTTTTCTTATGTGTCATCATACTCTGCTTATTATTTGGGTATGCCCCGTAAGTTTGTTGCTTTACTTGTTCATGTATTTACCCCGGTAGGCGATATTGTTGTTGTAAATCGTATGTACCAATCATGTGCGGTGACTATTAGGGTTTGGAGACCCGAGTTGATCTTTTATTACTGAGTATGGTGGATTTCGACGTCATTTTGGGCATGGATTGGTTATCTCCGTGTTGTTCTATTCTAGACTGTCATGCTAAGACAATCACTTTGGTTATGTCAGATGTGTCGTGGATTGAGTGGCGTAGTGCGACGGTTTATGATTCTAGTAGAGTGATCTTTTTTTTGAAGGCCAAGCATATGGTTGTGAAGGGTTTTCTCTCATATCTTGCCTTTGTGAGGGATGTCGAAGCTGAGGCTCCCAATATTGATTCGGTTCTAGTTTTGAGGGACTTCCCTGATGTATTTTCTGCAGACCTACCAGGCATGCCACCGGACATGGATATTAATTATGGTATTGACCTGGTACCGGCACTCAGCCCATTTCTATTCCTCCATATCATATGGCACCAGCAGAGTTGATGAAGTTAAAGTAGCAGCTTCAAAAACTCCTAGGTAAGGGGTTCATCTGGCCTAGTATGTCACCTTGGGGTGCGCCGGTTCTGTTTGTGAAGGAGAAGGATGTCATAATGAGAATGTGAATTGATTATAGGCAAATGAACAAGGTAACAATTAAGAACAACTATCCTTTGCCTCACATTGATGATTTATTCGACCAGCTTCAGGGAGAGAGGGTATTCTCCAAGATTGATCTCCTTTCGAGTTATCACTAGTTGAAAATCAAGGATTCAAATATTCTTAAGACAGCCTTCAGGACTAGATATGGTCATTATGAGTTCCTAATTATGTCTTTTGGGCTAACCAATGCCCCAAAAACGTTCATGCATTTGATGAACAACATGTTCCGGCTTTATCTTGACTCGTTTTTCATAGTCTTAATTGATGATATTCTGGGGTAGTCGCATAGTCAGGAGGAGCACGCAGAGCATTTGAGAGTTGTAATGCAGAGATTAGGGAGGAGAAGCTTTATAAGAAGTTCTCCAAGTGTGAGTTTTGGCTCAGTTTAGTGGCATTCATGGGACACGTGGTGTCCAGTGAGGGTATTCAGGTTGATCCAAAGAAGATAGAGGCGGTGCAAAGTTTTCCCAGACCGTCTTTAGCTACTATGATTCGTAGTTTTCTTGGTTTGGCAGGCTATTATTACTGATTTTTTCAGGGATTCTCATCTATCGCATTGCCCTTGACCAAGTTGACTCAGAATGGTGCTTTATTTGTATGGTCGGATGAGTGTGAGGAGAACTTTCAGAAGCTCAAGACAGCTTTGGCCACAACTCTAGTGTTGGTTTTGCCATCAGCTTTAGGTTCATATACTGTGTATTATGATGTTTTGAGAGTATGGATTGGTTGTGTGTTGATGCAGGAGGACAGAGTTATTGCATATGCTTCTCGTCAGTTGAAGCCCCATGAGAAAACTACCCCATTCATGATTTTGAGTTGGCTGTCATAGTTTATGCATTGAAGTTTTGAGGCATTACTTGTATGGCATGTCTTGTGATGTATTCAATGATTATCGCAGTCTTCAGCATTTGTTCAAGCAGAAAGATCTTAATTTGAGACACTAGAGATGGTTGGAGTTTCTTAAGGATTATGATATCACTATATAGTACTATCCGGGAAAGGCCAATGTGGGGGACGATGCATTGAGCCGAAAGGCAATGAGCAAGGTGATTTTGGCATATATTCCAGTTGGGGAGAGACCTCTAGCAGTTGATGTTTAGTGTTTGGCTAATCGGTTCGTGAGGTTGGATATTTCTGAGCCCAGTCAGGTATTAGCTTGTGTTGTATCTCAGTATTTTTTATATGATCGCATTAGAGAACGCCAGTATGATGATCCGCATTTGCTTGTCCTTGGGGACAGAGTTCAGCATGATTATGCTAGAGATGTGACTATTGGTGATGATGGAGTGTTGAGGATGCAGGGCCAGATTTGTGTGCCCAATATGGATGGGCTTAGAGAGTTGATTCTGGAGGAGGCCCATAGCTCGCGGTATTCCATTCATCAACACTCCACTAACACATAACACCAGGGTATCAGGTAAGCAGTGCAAGAAGTAGCATAGAAGCTAATGAAATGCGAGTGCTGGGATGTCATGACAAATAATACAAATAGGAACAAACGCATGAGTGCAATGCAATGCATATGACGGTACATTCTGGTACCCACTGCAGTGTGCAGCCCGAGCCATCCATACATTTAATGTCGATGACGCTCACTTGGGGGTGTGTACAGACTACGGAGGGGCTCCTACAGCCCAAGCGCAAATAATCAAGCCATCTCGTGGCACCAACCAGACCCTTGGCCTCAATATCAATATAATACTGCTGCGGTGTGCAACCCGAGCCATCCATATATCCAGAAATCACTATCATACTGCTGCGGCATGCAACCCGATCCATGCTCAGTCGAGAAATACACATAAGCCACTTGGGCAATATTAAAATAATAGTTCTCAGCTCAAAACGTCAATAAAATATTATTTAAGTTTTCAAATCTTAGAAAAAATGGCTGAGTTTGCAAAACAGTAATAAGCCTGGATCGAGATTCAAATAATATGCAAAGTAATGCGAAAATAGTGATATCAATCCCTGAAGGATTCGCATAGTTGGCACGAAGCCCAAACATGGCAATCAACCCAAATTATGATGATAACAAGTAGTTTTAGTCAAATACGTAGTAATTTCATCAATCGGGACAGACCAACTCACAATCCTCAACGGTGCTCTACCCCACGCTCGCTATCCGACGTGCAAGTCACCTCAATACAACACTATGATGTGCAAATCCGGGGGTTTCAGACCCTCAAACTATCATTTAAAATCATTACTCACCTCGAACAGACGAAATTTCTAGCTCGCGACATCTTTGCCCCTCAAATCGGCCTCTACGCGCGTCGAATCTATGCAAAATTAGAGCGAATACATCACAATATGCTAATGGAACAATACCCAATCGAAGACAATCGAAAAATAGTAAAAATCTCGAAATAGCAAAACCCGAGCTCCGGGCCCACTTCTCAAAAAATTATAAAATTAACATCAATAGATTCCTTATCTTCTCACGAGTCTATACATATCAAAATTACCAAAATCGGGGTTCAATTAACCCCTCAAATCTCCATTCTTAATTCTCTTGGGTTCAAGCCCTAAACCACCATTTTTGTACCTTAATTCCTTGAGTTTTCAACTCTAATCCATGTATTTACACTATACAATCATGTTTTAAGTCCAAGAATTTATACCTGATCAAAGTCCTTGAAACTCTCTTCAAAATTGTCAAAAACTCTCAAAGTCTGAAGTGAAATGTGTTACCCTTTTAAAATTTCGCGAAGATGAATTAAATACTTCTGTCCAGCAGAAACCGCTTCTTCGGTTCAAATGTCGCTTCTGCGACTTCCGCTTATGCGGTCTTCTTCCGCCTCTGTGAAAAATTCCAACATTCAAGGACCTGCTTATGTGAAGCAAATTCTGCATCTGCGGCTTCCTAACCGCTTCTGCGGAAATAATGGCCCGACAAAATTTTCGCTTTTGCGATCCTCAGTTCACTTTTACTTGACCGCACCTGTGGTCCCTTAACCGCAAGTGCGAAAATACCATACACCAGGTGACCCTTAACATGCAAAAATTCCAAAACTCTCCATTTAACCAATCGATCTCATCCCGAGGCCCCCGGGACCTCAACCAAAAACACAAACATGATCCAATACATTATTCAAACTTGTTCCAATCATAAAAATATCATGATTAACACGAAAACCATCAAATTACATCAAATCCAAGCCTAAGTTCTTCAAAAACTTCCGAAACACGCATTCGATAAAAAACCCAACCAAATAACGTCCGAATAACCTTAAATTTTGCACATATATCCAAAATCACCTAACGAAGCTACACCAATTCTTGGAATTCCGTTCCGACCCTTGGATCAGAATCTCACCCATCAACCGGAATTCGCCCAAATACTAACTTCGCCAATTCAAGCCTAATTCTATACCGGACCTTCCAAAATTACTTCTCATATTGCTCCTAAGTCACAAATCATCCTCTAAAGCTAACAAAATCACCAAAAATTACATCTAAGCCCTCCAACTCATAAGTCAACATCCGGTTGACTTTTCTAATTCAAACCTTCCTTAAAGAGACTAAATGCCTCATTTCCATCTAAAACCAATCCAATTCAACTCATTAACACTAACGATTAAAGTGCAAACTCAACTAAAGTGCAGTAAATTAGAGTGTAATAATCGACTAAAATACGTAATTATAGTCTATCATCAGTGTATAAGAATTGTGCGGAATAATGTGTATTAGTAATGTATATGAATTGGTAATGCATGTGTTAGTAATTCAAGCATTAGTTATGCAAATAACCTCTAAAGCAGGGTGCGGTCAAAAGGTTTTCAAAAATGCTTTCATGGAATGTGTCGGTGTGCAAAAATCTCTCATTACTGCTCACTTGTCTTTGCACTGAAACTCTTCGTGTTCCCGAGCAAAGAGGGGCAGCTGTGAGCACATGATTTTTGCACTAGGCAAATAATTCCAAAACTAAAATGTTTTTGAGTGCAATTACTTGCTTTGATTGAAATTAGCTATACTTTTGTGTTTGAATAAGTAGAAATTAGAAAAATTCAAAATAATAGGCTAGGTAATTAATTTGTTAGTTTAATTAGTTAGATTTTAAGAAAATTAGCAAAAATAGTGTTAAGTAGTGGAAATTTAGGGAAAAATAGTAGAAAATTGCCAAAAATACTAAATAATTAGAGTAAGTATGAAATTAGGTTTTATAATTTTCCATAAAAGAAAAAGGAAAAAAAATATATAAAAGAAAATACATAAAAATTGATTAATATCAGAAATACAAAAATAGTTTGTGAATAATCGCTTTGGGCCAGAGGTATATGAATTGGATGGCCCAGTTTGCATTGGCCCAAGGGTCAGGCCTGATCCGTGTAGAGAGATGCAATCCCAGCCGTCCGTTGTGCTTGATCCGACGGTTGAGATAAATAGCGGAATTATTGGGGTTAATTAATTTGTGGGATCAAATCTGGGCCGTCCGTTTAAGTTGATCCAACGATTGAAGCCTTTGGGTCTCGTTTGTAACGAAACTACGTCGTTTTAGTAACGCTTATTCCGAGCTGTTGATCTCCATTCAGTGAACGGTCCAGATCACCTCGTATGACCAGCCTATAAAAGGCTTTGGTCTGAACGAGGGTCGCCATTTCGTTAACCCTAGAGACAGCCGCCTCTAGATTCTCTCTGCTTCTCTTCATCACCCTCATCTTCTTCAAGACCTCAACGGCCATGGCGGCCACCACCCCCACGGTGGTCGCCGGCCACTCCTTACCCCCCTTCTTCTCCTCCTTCTTCACTCATCACACACCCAGGACCCAGAAACCAACCCTTTCTTACCAAACTCCGGTCACCGGAACTTCACCGGTGACCACTCAAAGTATGAACCACCACTCCAAACCAACGCCGATCGGACCGCCTTGGTCTGATCTACACCCCTCCAACCTTGGTTTCCTTCGAATCTCCCCGTAGCTCCTCGAATATCCCAAAGAAGGTCGTCGGAACCCTAACTCCGGCGACCCCCAAACCTCGAACCACCCAAAGGCCTCGCCTTTTACTCTCCCAAACACCCCTCTACAACTCAAAACCCCAAAAGGCTTCGTCTTTAAGCCTTAAATGAAAAAACCAGAAAGAAAAAAACTAAAAAAAAGGGTCTGAAAAGAAATAAAGAAAAAGAAAATAAGAAGAAGAGAAGAAGGCCTGAGAGTCTGAGAAAGAATAAAGAAAAGAAAAGAAAGAGGAGTAGGAAGCTCGGGGGACAGGCCCCGCTAAGCTAAGTCCCTCCCCTTCTTCTTGTTCTTTTGAGCCTTCTTGCTATTTGTTTGTGTTTTCTTGCATATTCTGTTCTGTCTTCTTAGATCTTGCTTTCGCATGTTAGTTTTAGGATTGTTCGGTTTGATCTTATGTTTCTTTTCTTTCTGCTTATCTTCTGTCGCTTCAATTTGTCTTGTATATCCTCACATGTTAATCTGTTTTCCTTCTAAATCTTAACTAGTTCTTCTCAATATGTTAGTTATAGGATTTTTGTATCTGTTTCTTTTCCTTTTCTGATTAACGCTTTGTCCATGATTTGGCTCTGGTTGATTATGTTCTCATGATTCTATAGTTTATTTCATATCTCTGTGCAAGTTGCTCTGATAATTAGTCATAAGGCTTCTTAGCTTGCTCCTCTTTAGCCTGTTAATGATGAGATCCTGTTATTTGTCATGTTAATCCCATGGTTCTTTGCTCTAAGTTCAGAGGTTTCATCTTTTCCTTGTCGTTTTAACTGTTGGTTTTTGATTCATTGCAAAAGCATGGCCGTTGATCTTTGTCTTTTATTTCTTCTGTTTGATGCTTAAAGTCATAGATAATAAGTTTGAGTTACTTTGGTTCCTTTTCTTTCCTTCATTTTTTATATGGTTTGGATCTGTTTTGACCACTCTTGATGCTTTGACTTTAATGATCCATGATAGAACTAGGCTTCCTTTTTATCTCGTTTATCTTCATGGAGTTCTTTTGTTTTGCTTGTTTCAAATCATGTTCTGTTTCTGTTGAGTCAAAAGAGTCACCTTGATTCCCTTTTCCTTCCTCATCTTGTAAATGTTACAGTCCTTGATCTGTTTAGCTTTCTGTTATCATGCATGTTTAGTTCATGTACTGGTTTAACTGTTTAATTCTCAATTGGGATTTGTTCTATTAAGATTTTCATGTTCTTGGTGTTTCCTCTTCTCTACATTAGCTTGGTTCTAAGGTTAACAATTTGATTCTCATGTCTGATCAAGCCATGTTTAAGTTTTAACTGTTTGTGAGAGTTGAGTTTTCATACATGTCTGTGCCCATGAATCCTGAGTATGTTTGAGTCTTTCGGTGAGTCATTCAACATAAGTTGTTTCTAATTAGTCATGTTCAATGTTAATTGACATCTTTGCTATATGAACCTGAATAATGTGAGTTAATTAGTTGAGATTCAACATTATCAAATCCCTTTTCTGAATTTTAATTAGTTGATAAACACTGTTAGGTTTCATATGGTTATGGGTGCAGTTATATGTTGAAATGGCTAAGACTGCAATAGTTCCATGTTAGTTGAACACTATTAAAGGCCTATCATACTTTAGGTGAATTGGGTATAGCTGTTAGTGCTAGGTCTCACTAAATGGTTAGTTTTTAAATAGGTATTAACTGAAAATGAACAAAATAGGTTATAAGCTGAATAATTGGCCTAAGAATGGTCAACCTTGCAAAGGGTTGACCTATTCTATAAGGCCCTAACACACAGCCCACTTTAAAAGTGGCTGGTTGTGCAAAATGGCTATGTATGCAAATGCAGACTAGCCCAGGCTCTCTTTAGAGCCCTGAACAGCAAAGTGGCCAAACCTGTAAAGGTTTTGGGCCCAGCTGTTCAGTAATTGGCTTTAATAGCCAAGCTAAGTCTCAACTTGAGACTGGCTAATTTTTAAATAGTTTAATATCAATAATAAAGCAGGCTAGTCCTGCAATTAGCTTTAAATTGGAATAAATTGGTCTTAATTAACTGGAATTAGTTCAAATAGGCTAAAATTGAAATAGTTCTTTAAAGTAGAAGTGGCCAGCCCTTAAATACCAATGCAAGGGCTGGCTATTAGTTAAATAGGTTTAAAAGAAGCTGAAAATCTGACCTAGGTAAGCTAGTAAATCAGCAGTGCCCTTAGGGGCACAATTGGAAGTTAAAAAGGTAAAACAGTAATTAGTTTGGAACTTAAAAGGTTAAGGGAGTCATTTGTACCCCTGAATTCTGCAATTTTGCAGAGATTTAAGGGTATAATGGTCTCCCTAAAAAGGAAAATCTGTAAAAATCTCAAACCCTTAGGGCTATACTAGTAAAAACCCACAAAAAGGAATCTTTAGAACCTTCCAGCACATGCTGGAAGGATTTCTGTTAACAGAAATTGGGGCTTAACTGTACATTTCATAATTTTGGGAGGGGGAGAAGTGGGATTAATCCCATACTTTCTCCCCAAGTTTCAGCCCTTTTGCCCAACTATAAATACACCCTAAAAAGGGCTGAAAAGGGGTTCCAATTTTAGCAATTCTGAATTCATTTTAAGCTGGTTTTACTGAATATAAAGCTTAAGAGTAAAAGTAAGAGCATAAAAACAGTAGTATCTTCTGGGTTTTTGGAGTTGAAGATATATATATTGGTGTTCAATCTGGGTCACTGATTTTCTTCGCTGGGTTATCTGCTTGGATTACTATTCGTTTGTTGTTGCTGTGTTGCTGTGTTTGTCTAGCATTCATCCCTCTGTTGCATTGCTGTTTGGATCCTGTTGTGCTTATTACTTACCCCTTAGAACTCATTGGTTTTCTTCTTGCTGATTCAGGTATTCTCTTGTCCGAAACCAAGCTGTATTGATGATTCCTGATAAATGGCATGAAGATTCATTTTGATTCTTTGTTATTATGAATATGTAGTTCAATTTTGTACCACTGCTTGAGTAGTTTAGATTTGTAGCTTTAGTGGTAGACTAGAATACAGTAGTATGAAAACAGGAACAGAAATGATGTAATAGCTTAGTAATAGTAGTAGTATAGTATTAGTAGTAATTGTAGATCACTCATCACTTAGATAAATAGGAATACCATTAAAACCAGAGTCAGTCAATTCACTTGCATGCATTAATAGTAATAAGCTCACTTAGCTAATCTGTTTCGTTAACCAATTTCAAAGTTTGAGTAAGTTTAAAAGATGAGGAGTAAAATTGGCTGTGATGATTTCAAAACGGGTTTGGTGTTAAAATCAGTATTCAAACATATCCATAAAGTTATAGAACAAGTCCAGAAAGGAGAGAGTGAAGAATGGATAAATTATTTGTAATTGGGTCTGTGACACAGTATGAAGTAAGTCGAATTAGAATCAGTAGTTATGTATACACCATCAAGTCACTTAGCCTTAGATAAGTTAGTTATCATTAACAAACAATTAGATTACTTAAACACGGTCTCACAAAGTTGAATCGTTTCTTAGCTCATTAACTTCAAAGTTGTTATAGGACATTAGCAGAAAACAAAAGGATAGCAGTAGTTCATTCATAAATACACTAATTAGTTGTAAATGGAGAATTAATATTGATCTCTTTGTACAATGATTTGTCTCTTCTAATGAATAAAAAGTTAATTTGATTGCACTCCTTAATTCCGTATGATTGCATTATTTCCAGTTCTTCGTACTTGCTTTCATAGTTAATTACTGCTAATTGATTTGGGCCTAATACGCAATATGAGCCTGAACCATAATATGAAGCTGATTAAGCCGTCGATCAGAAGTTCAAAAATAACCTGGATCTCGAAGGCCTGGGCATTTCGAATGTACGTCTAATAAAAGGAAGACCAGGCCCCCAACAACAATAGAAATCGAATGGGCCTGGATTACTATAGTGTTAGCAATACGAATAAGGAAAAACCAATATAGATAATCTAGTACACACAAAATAGGATCGGACTTTAATAAATTAAATTGGGATGAGCCTCGCCCGAATAAACAAGTGGGGCCCCCTTTAGTAATGATATAATACAATTAAACTCGGGAAGACTACTAGTTAATTCCATACTCTTACCCAAAATAATTAAAAGCCGATAGACTACTTTAGGGCACGATTTTAATATACCTTCCTATGAACGAGTGTGAACTTGGTGCGACTCAAATTCAAATCTCAGCAAAGCCGAAATACACCAAAAGTCATAGGCGTATTGGTTGCGGTATGACTCGAGGCGTCTTTTCGCGATGTCGCAAATTACTTAAAAATAATATTTATGTAAAAAGCACATCATGTTGTTAAAACCTATAATTGAGTCAAACAAAAGACAAGAATGACGGTGGAGCGACCGGCGCTAAAACCACGGAATCCGGGAGTGCCTAACACGTTTCTCCCGGGTTAACGAGTTCCTTATCCGGATCTCTGCTTCGCGGACATTTATAAGAGTCGAAATTCCTCGGATTCGGGATTAACCGGGTGACTTGGGACACCATTGTCATTCCCAAGTCGCGACTCTGATTAATCTCTAATAAAATCCGAACCGATTGTCCTTTAATTGAAAAAACTCCTTCCCTTACGTTATTGTATCCGTTTCGGGTATTTAAGCGTCGGGGTATACCTACGAGCGTATTTATATGCTTTAAGAGTTGGGGTAGTAAAAGGGAGGTGTGACGGCTGCGGCGACTTCTGCGGGATACGGACCACGAACTTCGGTTTCGAGGTTTAAGAACTCGAGCTCCTTAGAAGCTGCCATTCGCGTTTTGTTTGACTTCATTATATGATTTGAACAACGTGCTATGTGCTTTATGTTTTGTAGTATTATGTGGTGTATATAAAGTTTGGCGAAAACCCTTCTCTCTTCTCCCGCGGATGTACTTGCTGGTTGAGACTCCCGTTCTACCATTAAAGTCACACTTCAATTAAGAAAAACGGAGGTCGGATAAGTTACAAAGCCGATTGACTCCGCGAGTCAGCGGTACGTAGCCCCTCCTCGATTCGAGTTGTCCGCTCGGGTACACGGTCTAGCACTCTATGAAACCGTAAGATTTTTTGAACATAGGTCTAGGACGATTATTTGCATCATATTTGACTTAGGGGACTCAACACAGGGGTTGGGTCCGTCTAGGACAGGTGACCCGGTATTGGAAAAGACCGAGCATGTTATGTGTTGCATTTTTATTGTCCTTGATCGTTATGCGGACCGGCGAAAATCCCGAGGTTAGAAAAATTGTTGAAAAAGAAAAAAAGAGAGAGGAAAATAAGAGTTATAGAAAATAGGTATCCGGAAAATTAGAAAATTTGAAAAAATAGGTAGAACAATTTTGTTGAAATAATTGGTCAAATAATCTGACCGAACTACGCAGGTTTGATTCTCGCCATTAGGTGGGATACGTAGGCAACCCTTAAACGGGCCCAACCACACTTTTAGAAAAAGACCAAAAAGATTTTCTTTTCAAATAATCGAGGTGATTGCTATTTTTGGAAATTGCCGAATGTTCCGAAAGGACGACGGAAGGCTGTTTTGGCAAAAATGGCCACTTCGAAAGTCATTTTCTTCTCTTTCCTTCAAAAATTGAAAACTTGCATTGAAAAAGATTTTCCTTTTTTCTAAATAAATTCACCTTAATAAATGTGCAGGACGAGCACGATGATGAATGAACATTTTTCCCTAAATAAAATCCCCTTGGAGCTGAAATTATGGTGGCAGGACATGGGATCCGATGGTCAAGACTGGGTTAAAAAGTACTTAAAAGGCCTTACGGGGTTATTAGACATGGTTCCTCGAGGTGATGTGATTAGAGCGTTGGTCACGTTTTGGGATCCGACACACAACGTATTTCATTTCCCAGATTTTGAGCTTACCCCAACTTTGGAGGAGATTGCCTTCTACATCGGGAAGACTGAGGTCCCGCTAAAAGGAAAATACCCGGTATCTCCGAGGACAGTAACATTACATCGCTTCCTCGACTCTTTGAAAATTGCCCGGAATGTTCACAATGAAGATCTGGCCAACGGGTTTTGTTCTTTAAGCTTCATCTACAGTAGGTTTGGACACGTTGGGGGTTTCAATGACCTCATTAACAAGTTATGTTGTAAGTCCAACCGAGCGAAATGGGAAGAACACCGGAGGTTTGCATTTTTGGTAGCATTTCTCGGAGTTGTCGTATTCCCGAGGAAAGATGGACATATCAATATAAAAGTTGCCGGGGTAGCTACCACACTGATAGTACAAGATAATTGTACTCTGGCCCCAATGATCGTAGCGGACATCTACCGTGCTCTGACTGCGTGCAAAGCGGGAGCCAACTTCTTCGAAGGGTGTAACTTGATCTTGCAAATGTGGCTAATTGAACATCTATGCCACCATCCTTCGTTCTCGAGCTATGGTTCGGCTGAACGGACATGTTTGGAAGAGTTCAATATGAGGACAAAAGGAGTAAAATTGCCAGAAGGAGTCCAAGGTTGGATTGTGTATCTTCGATCGCTAACTGACGGTCAAATCGATTGGACGTATGACTGGTTACCTCTTGACGAGGTGATATACATGCCAACGGAGGGATCGCCATTTTTGATCATGGGTTTGAAGAGTATACAACCTTATGCCCCACACAGGGCCCTGCGACAGTTGGGTCGGTGTCAAATTATTCCGAGAGATGGGGACCTCAGTGTGCAAGCTGTGGAGATTGGTCCAGACGGGCAATTCCCGGAAGCAAAAATCCGGCAAATCTGGAATGAATGCCAAAATCTGAAGATTGATACTTGTGTGCCGAATAGAGCAAGGGGGGAGATATCACCTGGATACTCCACATGGTACCGACGAGGGGTTGAACACGAACGTCTTTCGAAGAGACCTCACTTGCAAGACCTGGTAGAGCAATCCGAGGAGAATCAGAAATGGGTGGCCAAGGAAAAGGAATACAAGGCCAAAATCAGTCTATTGGAGGATAAATTGAGAAATCTCCATTTCGAAAGCGGTTTACAAGCAGCATCCGATGAAGTGGAGAAGAAATAGCTGAAGAAAGAAAATGATATGTTGAAGGTTCAAATGGCTCAAATGAAAATTGCATCCGAGACCCCAGTTCGCTCAGCCCGGGATGAAAAGTTAATTGAGATTCTCCGGCGCAAAGTAAATGACTATAGCTTCGATTTGGACAAAGCTGAAAAAGAGTTAGTTAGGGCTCGGAAGCAAATAGACAGAGATGCTGAGGAAAGAGCCAAGTTGGTTCGACAATTGCAAGACAAACACGATTTTGAGGTAGCTCAGCTTAGAAAGAAAATAATTTCAGCCACGGTCAAGAGTAACAAGATTATCAAAGATCTTGAAGAAGAGAGAGAGCACTGTTACACGACTATGGCTAGATTAGAATTGGAGCTGCAACAAGTGCAAAAAGATAACCAACATACCTTGGATGCTCGCACTCAACAAATAAGCCGGTTATTGCAAGAAAAGGGGGTCATCAGAGAAAAGATTGTTCGCATTGCCCAATACATCACCCGGAAGACTCAATTGTGTGAAGATATGTCTCGGAGGACCTTTGTATCAGCAGTAAAGTTCTTCGCGCAACAAGTCATGGCTGACCTAGATAGGCTCCAAAGGGGATTAGCATATAGGCCCGCGGCAAGGCCGAACGATGCCTCGCGGGCACTAGGTGCATTAATGTACTCATAGGGCATGCATCATCTTTTATATTTTTCTTTTAAACATCACCTTGTAATCAATATTTTGATTTATCAATGGAAAAACAAGTGTTGTTATCAATTCTTTTGCTTTTTAAATCCGCTAGGCAAATAAATAGGAACGTAATTATGAAAATGACAAGGAAAAAGAGATGAAAAGAAAAAGCAAGAAAAGAAAGAAAAAAAAAAGAGAGAAAGAAAAAGCAACAAAAAGAGAAAAAGAAAAGGAAAAGAAGAAAAGAGAAAAAAGAAGAAAGAAAGAAAAAGAAAGAAAAAGAAAAGAAAAGAAAAAGAGAGAAAAGCGATTGGTCCAAATAAGCAGCGGCCGGGATGATGCATAACGATTCGAGGAAATGTGTTTGTTTTTAAAGTCGTTGCATTTTGTTCATGCGCTAACAACTAACGGGTGTTGATGCTTGTGAGTTCAGATTCTCTAGGCAACTGGCATTCTGGCTACTCACCCATACAACACCAGATACAAAAAGATGACGAAAGCTGTGTCCCAGGAAATTGAGGCAACTATCGTGGATCCTGCTCACGAGGAGGAGATTGTGGATGTGGCAGGAATGAAGGAGGAAATGTACAAACTGAGGCAGCAGATGGCCGAGATGTACCAGGCCTGGTCTAGAGGTCAACCACTACCAGCTTACCGTGCCAACCCCGCATATATCCCTCCAGCCAATCCCAATCCTGAGCCACCTACAATGAACTCATCCTCCACATACCCTGATTACCCTCACTATTACGCCTCCACCTCCCATGTACTACCACCTCCAGTCAAACAAGTACCACCTCACATACCACAAGTTGCTCCAGTGTATGTGGCACCTGCGCCCGCTGCCATACACAAATCCTCCAGTGAACCGATGTTTTATATACATGATCCTCACTACTACCCTCCAGAGCCAACCTTCCGACAACATGAGTCTCATGCTCCGTTGATAGAAACAAGTGAAGAAAGAATTGCTAAGAGTGCCGGGCAGGAAGAGATGGCCAGAAAAGTGAAAAGTCTGGAGAATGCTTTCCGCACTATGCAAGGACTAGGAGGGCAGGTGAGTGTAGCCTACAAGGACCTGTGTCTATTCCCTGAGGTGCAACTTCCCGTGGGATTCAAGTTGCCAAAATTCGACATGTATAGCGGACACGGAGATCCGGTGGCCCATCTCAGAGGATACTGTAGCAAAATGAGAGGTGCAGGAGGTAAAGATGAGTTATTGATGGCGTACTTCAGCCAGAGTCTGAGTGGTTCAGCTTTAGAGTGGTATACCCGACAAGACCATACAAGGTGGTTCGTCTGGGATGACCTAGCACAAGCCTTTGCAAATCACTTTCAGTACAATTTAGAGATCATACCTGACAGACTATCACTTACAAAAATGGAGAAGAAGCCAGGGGAAAGCTTTAGGGAATTCGGTTTCAGATGGAGGGAGCAGGCCGCGAGAGTAGATCCACCCATGAAGGAGGGGGAGATGGTGGATTATTTTCTACAGGCTTTGGAGCCTACATACTATGGTCATTTAGTGTCGGCGATTGGGAAAAGTTTCAATGAAGTCGTGAAAATGGGAAGCTTTGTGGAGGAAGGTTTGAAAACAAATAAAATCATGAGTTTCTCGGCCATCAAGGCCACCAATCAAGCTATACAAACGGGAAACGGAGGAGTAATGGGAAAGAAGAAGAAGGAAGAGGTGGCAGCGTAGAGAGCGAGGCCATGGAGTCGTAACCGCGTCGTCATGCTCAGAGACACACCGCCGGCGCCCGCCGAACCCGTCAACCCCGTATAATCCGCCACCGCGTCTTACCGCCGAACCCGTTCGACGCGTCGACCCGTATAACCGCGCGCGCGTACCGCGCGACGGTCCCGCGTTCAAGCCTACCCACCACCACCACCCCATGTGTGGAGAGCTCAAAATCCACACAATGTTTACCACACCCAGAACACATACCCAACCTCTAAACCTTACAAAAACCAAAATAGGCCCACGCCTGACTCTGAGTGGAGAAACAAGGCAAGGAAAACATTCACCCCACTGGGGGAATCATATACCAGCCTTTATCATAGGTTGAAAGAGTTGGGGATGCTAAGCCCAGTTGCACCTAAAGTTCCAAACCCACCCCCGAAAAACCTTGATCCTTCTGTTAGGTGTGAATACTGTTCGGGAACATTGGGCCATGATACCGAAAAATGTTGGCAGTTGAAGAATGCCATTCAGGATCTCATTGATGAGAGGAGAATTGAAGTTCAGGCTCCAGAAGCCCCGAACATTACCTAGAATCCGCTGCCAAATCACCACGAGACACACATGATAGAATTGGTGCAAGGTGATAGCAGTCAGAAACCATCTCAGTCTGTGATGATGATAAAGTCAAGTGGCAAGGCAAAAAAGGAAGCTGTGAAAGAGAAAGCGATTGCTGAAAAACCAACAGGAAAGCCAATAGTGGTGGAGGGTTTGAAAGTGGTAGTACCAGGCGCAAAGACGATTGTGACTGTGAAAGGCGCAAGTACAGAGCCAGTAATTATAAGGCCGGTAGTGCAGATGCCGGTGGTGAGCACAAAGACTGTACCTTGGAACTACAACAAGGTAGCAGTGGTTTATAAAGGAAAAGAGGTTTCTGGGGAAATTAATGAAACCCATGGACTCACCCGGTCTGGAAGATGCTTTGCTCCAGAGGAACTGAGAAAAATGAAAGCAGTAAAAGAAAGCCAATTGAAGAAACCAGTGTGAGAAGAGGAAGCGGAGGAATTCTTCAAGAAGATGAAGTCACAAGAGTACTCAGTGGTTGAACAGTTGAGGAAGACCCCTGCCCAGATCTCTTTGCTATCTTTGCTAATACACTCAGAAGAGCACAGGAGGGCTCTGATGAAGATTCTAAATGAGGCTCATGTTCCGGAAAAGATTTCAGTTTGCCACCTGGAAAAGATTACCAATAAGATTTTCGAGTCTAATAGGATCATGTTCTCTGATAAGGAGTTGCCTCTGGAGGGAACTGAGCACAATAAGGCGTTGTACCTTACGGTAAAGAGTGAAGAGTCGGTAGTGACCAGGGTATTGATAGACAACGGATCAAGCGCTAACATTTGCCCGCTGTCGACTTTGGGAAAGTTGAACATCAGTTCGGACAGAATTCGGAAGAACAGTATAAACGTGAGAGGATTTGACGGTGGGGGTAAAAACACATTGGGAGATATTATTCTGGAGGTGACCATCGGTCCTGTTGATTTTACTATGGAATTCCAGGTGCTCGACATTGCTGTGTCATATAACTTGTTGTTAGGCGGACCCTGGATTCACGCGGCCAAGGCAGTACCATCTTCTCTACACCAGATGGTCAAGTTCGAGTGGGAACAGCAAGAGATTGTAGTCCATGGGGAAGAAAATACTTGTAATATGGTGACACCGTTTGATGATACTGACGGGGATAGAGGCCCTTGGGTCTACCAAGTGACGGATGCTATTGTGGTAAACAGAATTGCTGAAGGGGCGAAGTTGCCGATCCCTATGATGGCACCAACTGCTGTGATGGTGGCCAAAGAGATGCTTAGAAACGGATTTGCACCGGGGAAGGGACTGGGCAAAGCATTGCAGGGAGTTATTCAGCCGGTTCAGCTTCCGAAAAACAAAGGTACATTCGATTTAGGGTTCAAACCCACCTTCGCCGACATCCAGAGAGCCTCAAAAGCCAAAAAGAACTGGACCTTGTCTAAACCCATACCCAAACTATCCGACACCTTCGTCAAGCCTGGTACAAAATATCGGACATCTGCTGTGACAAAGTGCATTGAGACCCGACCTGATGAAGAAATGCTGAGTTTTGAGAAGATGTTTTGGGAGGTGAATATGGTTGAAGCGGGGGAAGGCACAAGCAAAATGGATGTGCAGTTTGTGGGACCTGGAATCATGTTGAACAATTGGGAAGCTACTCCTTTCCCTATCAGGAAGGAGTCTTGGTAGTTAGCTCCAAAATTTCATCATTGCTTTCCCCAAAAAATGTTATTTTTATAGTTTTCCCATCCCCCTCATGAAAAGAAAATCACCATGTATCCCGAACTTTGTTCGTTTCTTTTATTAATGAAATGCAGTTTTTCCTTTTTCTTCACTTTTGCCTTATTTTTCTTTTTTTTTCCTTTTGTACAGTTTTGCATGTGTTGATTCCAATGCCATGTCATGCGTGAAGGATTCTAGACCCAGTTCTGACAATCACGTTACTATACAAGAAATCGAGGAAGATAGTGAAATAGAATGTGAGGATGAGGAAGCCCTGGAGGAAATAAGTAAGGACATGAAACAATATGAGGAAAAACCCAAACCGAATCTAAGTGATACGGAATCTGTAAATTTGGGGAGCGAAGATGATGTCCGAGAAACAAAGATTAGTGTACGTTTGGAGGCACCCCTCAGGGGATGAATTGATAAGGTTGTTACGTGAGTTTAAGGACATTTTTGCCTGGTCCTATGATGACATGCCTGGGCTTAGCACGGATTTGGTGGTACACGAGTTGCCTATTTATCCTGAATGCGGCCGGTAAAGCAAAAGTCGAGGAAATTCAAAACGGACATTAGTGTAAAGATAAAAGAAGAAGTGAACAAGGCAGTTTGAGGCAAAGGTCATAAGAGTCACCAAGTACCCCACTCTGGTTGGCAAATGTTGTGCATAGGTCCCGAAGAAAGATGGAAAAACCAGAGTGTGTGTAGACTATAGAGACCTCAACAAAGCCAGTCAGAAGGATGACTTCCCATTGCCAAACATCCACGTATTGATCGACAATTGCGCCGAGCATGAAATCGGTTCGTTTGTGGATAGTTATGCGGGTTATCACCAGATTCTTATGGACGAAGAAGACGGCGAGAAAAGCTACATTCGTGACACGCTTGGGAACGTATTGTTACGAGAGTAATGCCGTTTGGATTGAAGAATGCGGGGCAACTTACATGAGGGCGATGACCACAGTGTTCCACGATATGATGCGTCGAGAAATTGAAGTATATGTGGACGATGTCATCATAAAGTCCCAGAAAACAATTTGATCATGTGAGAGATTTGAGAAAGTTTTTCCAAAGACTCCGGAGGTACTATTTAAAGCTCAATCCGGCGAAGTGTGCCTTTGGAGTAACTTCAGGGAAACTACTGGGGTTTATTGTGAGTCGGCGAGGTATTGAGCTGGATCCGTCAAAAATCAAGGCTATTCAAAGTCTACCTCCGCCGAAGAACAAGAAGGAGGTCATGAGCTTATTAGGAAGGTTGAATTACATTAGTCGATTCATTGCTCAATTGACATCAACGTGTGAGCCGATCTTCAAGTTGTTGAAGAAAGATGCAGCAGTGAAATGGACCGACGAGTGTCGGGAAGCCTTTGACAAGATCAAGGAATATTTGGCCAATCCTCCAGTGTTAGTCCCTCCAGAGCCGGGGCGACCTCTGATTTTGTATCTGACAGTGCTTGATAATTCCTTTGGTTGTGTGCTGGGTCAGCACGACGAGACGAGCAAGAAAGAGCAAGATATATATTACCTCAGTAAGAAGTTCACATCCTATGAGGTGAAATACACTCAACTTGAAAGGACTTGTTGTGCGTTGATTTGGGTAGCTCGGAAGCTAAAGCATTATTTGTCAGCATATACTACATACTTGATATCACGACTGGATCCCCTCAAGTACATATTTCAGAAGCCCATGCCTACGGGAAGATTGACCAAATGGCAGATTCTGCTCACAGAATTCGACATTGTCTATGTAACTCGTACGGCAATGAAGGCACAAGCTATTGCGGACCACTTAGCCGAGAATCCGGTGGATGATGAATATGAACCATTGAAAACATACTTTCCGGATGAAGAGGCAATGCTTGTCGAGGAGATGGAGCGAGACGAGAGACCAGGATGGAAAATGTACTTTGACGGAGCCGTCAACAGCAGGGGCGTTGGTATCGGAGCGGTACTCATTTCAAGTACGGGTCAACACTATCCCGTCACAGCTCAGCTTCGATTTTTCTGTACCAACAATATGGCCGAATATGAGGCGTGCATCTTGGGATTAAGGATGGCAATTGACATGGGTATTCAAGAGATTTTGGTCATGGGTGACTCGGATCTCTTGGTACACCAGATACAAGGGGAATGGGAGACACGAGATTTGAAATTGATCCCTTATCGGTATTGTTTGCACGAGTTGTCTCAAAGATTCCAGTTTATAGAGTTCAAGCACATCCCGAGAATGCACAATGAGATTGCAGATGCTTTGGCCACACTGTCCTCTATGTTGCATCATCCTGACAAGACATATATAGATCCGCTCCAGATCCAAGTCCGTGATCAAAATGCTTATTGCTTCGCTGTGGAAGAAGAGTCAGATGGAGAGCCGTGGTATCATGATATCAGGGAATACCTGAAAGCTGGCAAATACCATATTTTTCATTGAATGAGTGTGCACTTGGTGCGACTCAAATCCAAATCTCGGCAAAGCCGAAATATACCGAAAGTCATAGGCGTACTGGTTGCGGTATGACTCGAGGCGTGTTTCCGCGATGTCGCAAATTCTTAAAAATAATATTTATGTAAAAAGAACATTATGTTGTTAAAACCTATAATTAAGTCAAATGAGAGTCGGGAACGACAGTGGAGCGGCCGTGCTAAAACCACGGAATCCGGGAATGCCTAACACCTTCTCCTGGGTTAACAGAGTTCCCTATCCGGATCTCTACTTCGCAGACATTTTTAAGAGTCAAAATTCCTCGGATTCGGGATTAACGGTGACTTGGGACACCATTATCATTCCCAAGTGGCGACTCTGATTAATCTCTAATAAAATCCCGAACCGATTGTCCTTTAATTGGAAAAACTCCTTCCCTTACGTTATTTTATCCGTTTCGGGTATTTGAGCGTCGGGGTATACCTACGAGTGTATTCATATGCTTATAAGTGTTGGGGTAGTAAAAAAGGGAGGTGTGACAGAGCTGTCACACCTCTCTTTTTTACTACCCCAAACACTTAAATGCGTATAAATACACTTGTAGGGTATACCCCGACGCTATAATGTATAACTAACTCAAGTATTAATTACACATAAATTAACAAAATATACTAAATAAAATATTAAAAATACATATAGCTAATGCTTGTATTATTTTTTCTAATAGTTACTGCCAAAAGATCCCGAAGTGTAGGAATGCTAGGGCCAAGGAATATATTGTCAATGCATATAAATTAAATGGAAAACAAAACAAAAAATAGGAAAAGTTGAAACCGAGTACAAAGAGTTCCGTCATGTCGACGGATGCCGCCGCCGCCGCCGCCACCACCACCACCGTCTCCGCCACCTCCAACCGCCGTTCATACCGGTGCTACAACTGCAACCACGCTTTCCACATCACCACCACCACCTCCGCCGCCAGATCCTCCTTCCGCTGCCCTCGCTGCTTCCATCGCCACCTCCTCCCTAATTACACCATTGCAACTTTTACTCCTCCTTCTCAACCTCCTAACTCCAATTCTTCCCCCCCAACCGCCGCCGCTACCAATTCAATTACTACTTTTTACTCTTCTGATTCCGATTCAGATTGGACTGACAACAACTCCGATGATTTTTCCTTTGAGTTAACACAGTTCCGTTCACCGACTCTTAAATCGTTCCTCGGCTCGCTCCCCAGCGTCAAAATTAACGAATTGTTAAAAAGCTGCTGTTGTTCGATTTGTATGGAGGAATTCGAAGTTGATTCGGAAGCGAGTGAATTGCCTTGTAAGCACTTCTTTCATAATGACTGTATTGTTCCTTGGCTTAATCGGAGTAATACGTGTCCACTTTGCCGGCATAAGTTGCCGCGAGAAGATCAAGAAGAGATTGATAGAGAAACTGAGGAGAATCGCGTTGTTCTACAATTCGTGCATTCCTTAGAATCGAGGGAAGTTGGTGATGGTGATGATAATTATGATGATGATGATGATGATGATGATGATGATGATGCTGGGTTTAGGGGATTGGATCTTGAGGAAATGCACGACGAAGATGGTGATACTTTGATGGTTGATGCATGATGATATCAAAGGAGGAACGTGTATACCTGTAAATATTGTCTTTTTTGGGTATGATTTTATCTATAATGGAATTATTATATCTTGAGAAATGAATGTGTTCTGATTTTGGCAAAAAAGGACTAATTTTTAGTAGGAAATAAAGTTTATATGTAATTCAGTTGATCTCTCTTATATTGATGAAGCATCAAAGTTCAAACTGTGAATTAATTTGAATTTTTGAATGTTATATAGAATAGGGATGACGCTGCCGTGTGACAGTAGAAACAATATCTTGTAAAAATGCAGGGTGCTGGTACAATAGACCCTTGTAATCCGGTTCTTCCCTCGACCTCCGGACTGACCTTTTTAGAATAGGAATGACGTCAAACATTTTGAGTGTTCCAATAGAAATATTATCATATAATTGTGATGGAGGGAGTACATCAGTTTGGTGTTTATCTAACAAAGCTGTAAGTATGACCGGGAAAGGAAGATCATGACAAGCCCATAGTGCTTGTTCAATGGTAAGGACTCAACACGTGATGTGAGTTAGGTGCATGGCACGAGTTTGAACCTGTCCGCGGACAAAGCCTTGTGTTTAAGTTGGGGATGTTTCACAAGTTTTGAAATTGTGCATCTGACTTAAGTTGGGCAAGAAGCGAACGGGATTTCTTCTGATATGAAAAAAAGAAGGGGAAATTTTTTTTTGACAACAACAAATGTAAATAAAGTTATTGCATGTTGATAAAGGATGAAGTTACTCGTTTTTAAGTATTTTAGTAGATTTGAGCCTAAATATGTTACACAATTATATCTGTGATGGATTAACTCCTGGATTCATGAACTGTTTTTCATTATGCACCATTGCACCTAGGATTTCAAATATTATTTTCTGCTTCTATAATTGCGCAAGGACATTATATTTTTATATTTTTTCTCTTCCGGGACATTCTCAAGTACCGCTTCTACCTTCTTTTACTTTATGTTATATTAAACTTCTTATGGCTTATATAATGTTGGCCTGAGATGATTTAAATGGAAAAATGCGGTAAGTGGTCATTCATATTGTCGATCCAACTTGTTTAGAACTGAGGCATAGTTGTATTAAACTTCTTCTAGCTTGTATTTGCTGATTCACTTGTTTTAGCTTTGTATATTGTATCTCTTTGACTGGTGGCAGGTTCAGGCAAGGAAAGTCATATGTCAGGGTAACCAGTGCCTTTTATTTGCTCACATAAGCAGTGGGTCTTAGTCGCTCTTTTCACCATTTGCTGTCCAGCATTAACTGTACTCATCTTGCAGGTGAGTGATTTTTCTCCAACACCAGGTTGGTCTCTTTTCCTCATTTTGTCCATATGTGTAAACATACACTCTCCCTGAAAACATGAACTTCTTCAGGCCAAAGGTTTAAGATGCAAGATTATGGTAACCTGTAGAATTATGCTCAGCTTAGCTATACATGGAATCAATATCCTGGATTTACTTTTCTGCCTTGTGATCACTCTTTTGAGTTCTATCATGCTATGTTGCTTTTGATACTTAGGATTGCCCTTGTAGATCTGTTTGTTATTAGCTCAGGACATATATTAGGGCGTTAAACCATCTTTTTGGAAGCAATTAGGGTGAAAGGTCCATAGTAAGTTATATCTTATATTTTTAGGTTTCTTTATGAAATGCATGATGAAGTCGTTTTTCAGGATTTTTATTTATTTATTTATTTTTTGGATAAGGAAGTCATTTCTTGTGTTTTGTTACCCAAAGAAAACATCTTCCACCAAAAGAGGGGGAACTGACTTCCCTCACTTATGGGTAGAAATCATTTTTCATTACAACTATTTTAACTCTAACTTCATATCACTAGCTCCGACTAAAAAAAAGGGCAGCCCGGTGCACTAAGCTCCCGCTATGTGCGGGGTCCGGGGAAGGGCCGAACCACAAGGATCTATTGTACGCAACCTTACCTTGCATTTCTACAAGAGACTGTTTCCATGGCTTGAACCCGTAACCTCCGACTAACACTACATTATTATTAATTTTTAGTCCTCCAATCTCCAATTTGCTAATCTTATTAATCCGTAATATACTTTGTTTTTTGAAAATTATCTTCTGATTTCAACCAAGCAAAGTAATCTAGGAAAATATTTTTTATGGAAAAAATTCTTTTGGAATACAGTTTCAATGGAAAATGACACTATTCCAAACACACTTGAAAAGTACTAGCTTTTTTGCACTGAAGAAAACTGAGATTGTTGCTCTGGCATATTTGCTTAAGGGCCCAGTATGTTGTGTAGTGGTTGTAGTGGCAAAGGGTTCTACTCTCTCAAGTCATATAGTCTTCCATAGGGTGATATTTCGACATTTGTAATGGCAAGGGTTCTACTTTGCCAAGTCATATAGTTCTGCCACTGATAGATGATTCTAGCTCTGAAGTGCGACATAATCTTACCATTAGTTTTCAGGTGCTTGGGGGCAGGGGCAGATTCAGGATTTCACGAAGATGGGCACATTATTACAGATAGGTGAATTGAGGATTTAAATTTCACGGGTTCTATCTTTAGGTTATTACTATTAAATCCGTTATATTTAGAAATTATGGGTTTAAAATTTAAAATCGTTGTAATTTTTCATAGAGTCGAAAATATTGAATTCAGTTGAATCTCTCAGTTGACTATATGTTGCATCCTCTACTATTACTCGTTTTAACATAAATATTTGGTTTAATTGATTATAAAATTTTACAGTGACAAAAGAAGAACTAGAATTTCAATGATTCGGACTTGGGGATTTTGAAAAAATAAACCAGAGAAAAAAGAAAGGACAAGAGAAGACGCAGGCATGGGAATTGAACCTTTGAGCACATTATTATACTTGGTTTAATTAGGGAAGGGGGCATGGGTGCACGTGAACCCACACCCTCCACATGGATCTGCCCCTGCTTTGGGGGTGGGGTGGGTGGTGCTGGTTATGTTATTCAACCTACATTCATTTCGGCTAGTTCCCAATACCAGACAATTATGCATGGGTTGCCTCTGATGTTATGCCTGTTGAGCTACTCATCATTGTCACTCTTTGTTGATGACATCTAAACCATGATTATATGGTAAATTGTCCACATTAATATGGTTCTTGCGAAGGAATGAGTTCAGTGTGGTTCTATAAATTTAATTTACAAGGGCTTAAAATTTGATCACCATGTAAAATTGTAATCTTACTATCAATTTTACAGAGTCTTTTGATGCTTTCATTTGGTTGAAGTTAGAGAAAACTACTACTTATTTTGTTGGAGCGTTCAGAAAGAAAATTATGGCTAGATTTGGGGAAGGTATGAGTAACCCATGATTTGAATACGTCAAATCCTCCTTAAATGATAGAAGAATTAATCAAAGTAATTTCTCTAACTTCAACCAAATGAAAGCATCAAAAGACTCTGTAAAATTGATAGTAAGATTACAATTTTACATGGTGATCAAATTTTAAGCCCTTGTAAATTAAATTTATAGAACCACACTGAACTCATTCCTTCGCAAGAACCATATTAATGTGGACAATTTACCATATAATCATGGTTTAGATGTCATCAACAAAGAGTGACAATGATGAGTAGCTCAACAGGCATAACATCAGAGGCAACCCATGCATAATTGTCTGGTATTGGGAACTAGCCGAAATGAATGTAGGTTGAATAACATAACCAGCACCACCCACCCCACCCCCAAAGCAGGGGCAGATCCATGTGGAGGGTGTGGGTTCACGTGCACCCATGCCCCCTTCCCTAATTAAACCAAGTATAATAATGTGCTCAAAGGTTCAATTCCCATGCCTGCGTCTTCTCTTGTCCTTTCTTTTTTCTCTGGTTTATTTTTTCAAAATCCCCAAGTCCGAATCATTGAAATTCTAGTTCTTCTTTTGTCACTGTAAAATTTTATAATCAATTAAACCAAATATTTATGTTAAAACGAGTAATAGTAGAGGATGCAACATATAGTCAACTGAGAGATTCAACTGAATTCAATATTTTCGACTCTATGAAAAATTACAACGATTTTAAATTTTAAACCCATAATTTCTAAATATAACGGATTTAATAGTAATAACCTAAAGATAGAACCCGTGAAATTTAAATCCTCAATTCACCTATCTGTAATAATGTGCCCATCTTCGTGAAATCCTGAATCTGCCCCTGCCCCCAAGCACCTGAAAACTAATGGTAAGATTATGTCGCACTTCAGAGCTAGAATCATCTATCAGTGGCAGAACTATATGACTTGGCAAAGTAGAACCCTTGCCATTACAAATGTCGAAATATCACCCTATGGAAGACTATATGACTTGAGAGAGTAGAACCCTTTGCCACTACAACCACTACACAACATACTGGGCCCTTAAGCAAATATGCCAGAGCAACAATCTCAGTTTTCTTCAGTGCAAAAAAGCTAGTACTTTTCAAGTGTGTTTGGAATAGTGTCATTTTCCATTGAAACTGTATTCCAAAAGAATTTTTTCCATAAAAAATATTTTCCTAGATTACTTTGCTTGGTTGAAATCAGAAGATAATTTTCAAAAACAAAGTATATTACGGATTAATAAGATTAGCAAATTGGAGATTGGAGGACTAAAAATTAATAATAATGTAGTGTTAGTCGGAGGTTACGGGTTCAAGCCATGGAAACAGTCTCTTGTAGAAATGCAAGGTAGCAGGAGCTTAGTGCACCGGGCTGCCCTTTTTTTTAGTCGGAGCTAGTGATATGAAGTTAGAGTTAAAATAGTTGTAATGAAAAATGATTTCTACCCATAAGTGAGGGAAGTCAGTTCCCCCTCTTTTGGAGGAAGATGTTTTCTTTGGGTAATAAAACACGAGAAATGACTTCCTTATTCAAAAAATAAATAAATAAATAAAAATCCTGAAAAACGACTTCATCATGCATTTCATAAAGAAACCTAAAAATATAAGATATAACTTACTATGGACCTTTCACCCTAATTGCTTCCAAAAAGATGGTTTAACGCCCTAATATATGTCCTGAGCTAATAACAAACAGATCTACAAGGGCAATCCTAAGTATCAAAAGCAACATAGCATGATAGAACTCAAAAGAGTGATCACAAGGCAGAAAAGTAAATCCAGGATATTGATTCCATGTATAGCTAAGCTGAGCATAATTCTACAGGTTACCATAATCTTGCATCTTAAACCTTTGGCCTGAAGAAGTTCATGTTTTCAGGGAGAGTGTATGTTTACACATATGGACAAAATGAGGAAAAGAGACCAACCTGGTGTTGGAGAAAAATCACTCACCTGCAAGATGAGTACAGTTAATGCTGGACAGCAAATGGTGAAAAGAGCGACTAAGACCCACTGCTTATGTGAGCAAATAAAAGGCACTGGTTACCCTGACATATGACTTTCCTTGCCTGAACCTGCCACCAGTCAAAGAGATACAATATACAAAGCTAAAACAAGTGAATCAGCAAATACAAGCTAGAAGAAGTTTAATACAACTATGCCTCAGTTCTAAACAAGTTGGATCGACAATATGAATGACCACTTACCGCATTTTTCCATTTAAATCATCTCAGGCCAACATTATATAAGCCATAAGAAGTTTAATATAACATAAAGTAAAAGAAGGTAGAAGCGGTACTTGAGAATGTCCCGGAAGAGAAAAAATAAAAAAATATAATGTCCTTGCGCAATTATAGAAGCAGAAAATAATATTTGAAATCCTAGGTGCAATGGTGCATAATGAAAAACAGTTCATGAATCCAGGAGTTAATCCATCACAGATATAATTGTGTAACATATTTAGGCTCAAATCTACTAAAATACTTAAAAACGAGTAACTTCATCCTTTATCAACATGCAATAACTTTATTTACATTTGTTGTTGTCAAAAAAAAATTTCCCCTTCTTTTTTTCATATCAGAAGAAATCCCGTTCGCTTCTTGCCCAACTTAAGTCAGATGCACAATTTCAAAACTTGTGAAACATCCCCAACTTAAACACAAGGCTTTGTCCGCGGACAGGTTCAAACTCGTGCCATGCACCTAACTCACATCACGTGTTGAGTCCTTACCATTGAACAAGCACTATGGGCTTGTCATGATCTTCCTTTCCCGGTCATACTTACAGCTTTGTTAGATAAACACCAAACTGATGTACTCCCTCCATCACAATTATATGATAATATTTCTATTGGAACACTCAAAATGTTTGACGTCATTCCTATTCTAAAAAGGTCATCCGGTACACTATGCTCCTGCTATTCGCGAGGTCGAGGCAAGAACCGGATTACAAGGTTCTATTGTACCAGCACCCTGCATTTCTACAAGATACTGTTTCTACTGTCACACGGCAGCGTCATCCCTATTCTATATAACATTCAAAAATTCAAATTAATTCACAGTTTGAACTTTGATGCTTCATCAATATAAGAGAGATCAACTGAATTACATATAAACTTTATTTCCTACTAAAAATTAGTCCTTTTTTGCCAAAATCAGAACACATTCATTTCTCAAGATATAATAATTCCATTATAGATAAAATCATACCCAAAAAAGACAATATTTACAGGTATACACGTTCCTCCTTTGATATCATCATGCATCAACCATCAAAGTATCACCATCTTCGTCGTGCATTTCCTCAAGATCCAATCCCCTAAACCCAGCATCATCATCATCATCATCATCATCATCATCATCATAATTATCATCACCATCACCAACTTCCCTCGATTCTAAGGAATGCACGAATTGTAGAACAACGCGATTCTCCTCAGTTTCTCTATCAATCTCTTCTTGATCTTCTCGCGGCAACTTATGCCGGCAAAGTGGACACGTATTACTCCGATTAAGCCAAGGAACAATACAGTCATTATGAAAGAAGTGCTTACAAGGCAAATTGGAGTTAGGAGGTTGAGAAGGAGGAGTAAAAGTTGCAATGGTGTAATTAGGGAGGAGGTGGCGATGGAAGCAGCGAGGGCAGCGGAAGGAGGATCTGGCGGCGGAGGTGGTGGTGGTGATGTGGAAAGCGTGGTTGCAGTTGTAGCACCGGTATGAACGGCGGTTGGAGGTGGCGGAGACGGTGGTGGTGGTGGCGGCGGCGGCGGCGGCATCCGTCGACATGACGGAACTCTTTGTACTCGGTTTCAACTTTTCCTTTTTTGTTTTGTTTTCCATTTAATTTATATGCATTGACAATATATTCCTTGGCCCTAGCATTCCTACACTTCGGGATCTTTTGGCAGTAACTATTAGAAAAAATAATACAAGCATTAGCTATATGTATTTTTAATATTTTATTTAGTATATTTTGTTAACTTATGTGTAATTAATACTTGAGTTAGTTATACATTATACATGGCATTATACTATGCATAAGTAATGCATAAAAAGCTTTTTCTTTATTTTTTCCTCATTTTCAGATTTTAATTGTGTTACTTTTTCTATCTATTGAATTGTGTGGATTGAGTTCATCTAAAGGTTTACCTATATTAAAAAATTAGAATTAATTAAAATCGCCCCTTAAATGACAATAGTAATCCCAATCAGCCAGTTAATCGAATTGAAATTTTGACTGCTATAAATATATGCAAGCGAAGATCAGATAAATTTCTATTAACACAGGAGAAAGGTGTTTTTTTCCTATTAATTTTTGCTTGCGGTAAAACCTTCCATGTGAAATGAGCCGATATCGATGCAAATTGCTGCTAAAATATCCGCTCATGTAAGTCAGTACCGGTGCATGTATTTGTCATTAGTTTCTATGTTGTCGTCAATATATGTATAATCTGTACTGTATACGCCCATCTATTTGAGAAAAATCCGTTAGGCAAGACGATGCTCTCTTGGTCTCCAGTGAAGCGAATTTTCCGGAGTATTTGCGGCTTTCCGAGTATTCCCGATATCGATGATACCCGATATCTGACTCTGCTCAATGAAAACGTCTTGTTAATCGAACTGATCCCGATGAGTCTTATATCTGTATAGTCGATAACGTAAGTCGATGTCGACGGCAATATATGATCTATTATGCGTGCGGGTAACAGACTTCATGAAGCTGGACGCTGAACTTGATTACGTGAGCAAGTATTGACCGATTCGTGTCTCCGTTCACTTTAGTTTGGTGCGGGTCTGTCACCCGTGACAAAATCTGTAATACCGTCGCTGTCAGCGTCTTAATCCCAATTCGCCTGTATGTCAGCATCTCTTCGTCTGGCGTAGGAGATTTAGCGCTCATGTAGCCGAGATGTCTCAGGCCATCTTTAGTGAGTGCGCTCCGATACGGCGCATAGCGGCTCGTCAAATGCATTCTCACGTCGCAGTCTCTGTCTTGCTCCTGTCTGGAAGGCAATCGTGCCTGCGGCCGAGAATGCGTGCTTTAATGGTGCTGTCGTCAGCCGTTCTGGCTTCTGCTGACACAACTGGCCAATACGTCATGCGTAAGTCACGTAGTGCTGTCATTCTGTGAAATCTGCGTTTAACGTGCTCAAATACAGCTAAAGTATCGCTGGAGATCGGTCGTGATATCGAAGTATGTGTCCTTATCTGCATCAATAACAGCGCTACAGGCTACCTGGAAATCAGCAAATCTTTCGAAGTTGATGTATTTCACCTGTGAGACAAACTAGCTGAAGTATACTAATAGGCATGACCTTTGTACTGTCTGTAAATGTTGACCCTACCTGTACGAAAGACGACAATGGGGAAGGTATCTACGGTAGATAGCTGCCGGAAGGACAACCCAGTATTCGCCGTCTGCTCGAAACTCTGACATTCAGTAGTCCATTATTCGCCTCTTCGCAGCAACCTGAAAGGAAACGAATATCATTCCGATATCGATTGGCAATGAGCTTCGACCCGACGCTACTGGCGCAGCTTCGTGACCTCTTGCTGTTCTCGGCGGCAATGAGCTTTGGGCCTTGGTGGGTCGATTCAATACCGCCAAGCCGTGTATCAGCCGATGGCTTCCGCAGAAGTACTCGAAGAGCACAGCAAAGGTAAACTTTAAAATAATTACTCACAGTCTTGAATCTGCAAAATGATGAGTTGCTTTCTGGAACTCATGATGACATCGTCAACATGCACTTCAATTTCTCGATGCATCTCCGTGGAACGTAGTCATCGCCCTGCATCTTCAAGTTGCCGACGTCTCAATCACGTTCACGAGGTGTAATGAAAATTAATGCTAAGATAAATGCAGTGATAACTGACATATGACCAACAAACAGACTTGACCATTACTTAAGCGCAATTATCGATATGGATGTTTAACGATAAGGAAATTGGAAATACAGGCAGGCATGCAATGCAACGCACTATACTTTTTCCGTCTTGCTAGGACGGCTGCAACATCCAACTTGGCAACAAATAACTGAGCCGATGCCATGACAGCATGTGTCCCTGCTTCTTCTCTTACACTCATCATCATTTTATTTCTCAGCCTCAACTGCAGCATGTCCATCAGTATGGCAGCAATAATACCCGCCAAATCCATGAGCATGTCATCATGGGACGAGCAAGACGCCAAATAACCTTATCAATTCAGTATATCAACTAGCTACACTAATCTTACCAGACTGTCATCTTAAAACCAACAATTTACGGGTGCATCAGCACCGCCATGTGTTTAAATGTTAAATAGCTGTACACTCCCGAAACACTCACCATCACCATGTTATATTTTGTAATACAAATTTCTTGTAATAATATAAATGATGCCTCAGCTAAATCTAAATCATTCAACGTGACTTGTAACATCGAAGTCAACATACACTTCTCTAAAAGGAAAAATAAAAAGTAAGCAAAAGTAGAAAAGGAAAGCTACTGTTTCATTAAATAAAAAACGAACAAGTCAGATACATGTGTTTCTTTTTTCATGATGGAAAACTATAAAGACAGAAAGCAATGATGAAATTTTAGGATAATAAACTTGCGGAGGAAAAATTATGCTTGATTGTTGACATATTCGAGTCCACATAGCTACTACGTCCCCCACTTCAACCATATTTACATCTCCAAACATCTTCTCAAAACTTCGGCATTTCTCGTCGAGTTGGATCTCAATGATGTCCAATGACGTTGCTGAGGTGTCGGAATGGTACCCCAGGTATAGGCAGGTCAGTGCACAAGCACTGGCTCTGGATGTGTTGGTGAGACAGATACTAAGCCCAGATAATACACTGACTAGGTAGGCCAGGCTGTACAATGCTGCCAATCTATATGCTGAAATCCGTTTCTAAACATCACCAACAGCTGCCGTCCAGTTAATGCGTCAGGGATAAACCTGCTCCCCGCCAGCGGTGTATTTACCAACGATAAGCATCTATCAACAGACCCGTCCAGTAAACGGTATCTGCGATTACAAACGTTTTCTTTCACGTGGACCTCTGATCTGTTCCATTTCAAATTTGACCTGTCACAGTGTAAAGAAGATAATGCTATAGCAACCCGTGAATCCGAGTCGGTGTGGGGTTATATGATACAGCAATGTCAGTACTGGAATTCCATGAAATCGATAGGGCACGTGGTAGCACGATATCTCCCGATGTGTTTTTACCTCACGTAAGATCAAATCTCTCACGATCTTGTTCTTCAGTTCTATCAGGGTATTCGAAACTTCCCAAAGTGAGCGGCGAGGCAAATAATAGCGCTTAATCCGTTATTATCAATACCTGCAATCCCTCTGTATATACCTTCACCGTAAAGATACGGTGCTATGCTCGGTCACGGTACAACTCTTATCGAAGAATGTGATCTTATTAGACCAGCATTTTGTTAATATCTTTCAAGTGTCACACAAGCCCCAAATCTTTTTATCTTCATTTAAAATGTTGAAACCTGCTATCTTCTTATTAGCAAAGATGCTGAGGTCTGAAAGGGTCTTCCTCAAGCTGCGTAAACATGACTTCGGCTCTTGCTTGAGAATTCCTCGGGGGCTCTTGCAACTGTGACGTCTTTGCCCGTTAGCTAGGCAGCGTTGTGGGTTCATTCCCGGACACCTCACTCCTTACTACACTATTATGAATTCGTCGATATATACCCAGCATCTAGCATCTGCTGACCTGCTGCGCGCACCGCAGGCTCATGTCATCTTGCGCACAATACCAAGCCCTCGCGCGTAGGCACTGCTGGTTTTCGGCTGTCACTGCCACTCACGGCTTTCACTGCCACTTGCCAACGACTATCGCTCATCATGAGCTTTGGATGTTCCCAGCTGTGCTCAGCTTACGCAGTCTATTATGTCACCATGGTGGTGCTTGAGCGGATTACTGTGGTCTCTACCATCCAATGAGATCTACAAAATAACATATACCAACTTATTATCGATGCAATGTTTCAGTATCCCCTTTAGAGATTGAGGAGGGTGGAACAAGGCAAACCTAGCTAAACTAACATCCCGACTCTTTCGGTCTATGATAAAAGAACAGTATATAATTCCGGAAAATGGGCTCACTGCCTTGTTTCTCCTGAAATCCGGCAACAATATTTTAGTTTAAATGCCAGGCAAAGGTTAATTAATATGCAGAGTATGAAATATGTGGAAGCTAAGCTCTCCACACGTAAATAGGAATTAAATTAATGATATGACTAAAACTTGGAAACTAGTAAATACATGAAGAAAATTTATTGTGGCTAGCGCGTAAGATAGTGATGAAATTATATGGGGTTGATAGGTTTGAGTAGATGTATGTGGAGGATGATGATGCGGGTGCAGCTCAGCCTCGGTTACTTACCTGCTTCATGAGTTCTTTCCCATTACTCGTTTGTTTGCTATAGCTTGATTATTAGCCTTAATGCTCAGCTTCATGATTTTATTTGTTTCAAACACCCTCCTTAGACTCCCATTCATTCATTAGGCTCTTTCAATCAGCGACCTCATGACGTAAGCAAACCAGCTTGTAAACAATCCATATCTCCCTCTCATGGAAGTGGATCCTATATAGGCGGCTTTCTTCACATCCTAGCAGATTCTACTTCACTGAGAACTAGCTGTCGAATAAATTGCTCTTTGAAAACATTTGCAAAGGCTTGTGCTAAGAATAGAACCATGACAATTCAGTATTTCTAAAGCGAATCGCTCAGACTGCATTTGAAATCGCCATCGATGCTCGCTCTTTTTACTCTACACTCACCGTGCTGCTCTGATGGATCCACGTTGTCACGTCTACATGGCTCGAATTTTAACAACTTGAATCCACGCGGAAAATTTACACCTCGAGTTTCATTCTTTAGCAAACATAAAGTTTTGCCTGCAATCACCTAAATGAAATGCGAAGCGCTATACGACTTTCAACTTTCTAGCCATGCAAATACTGCAATACTCTGCTGATGCCGGCCTGATTATCAAGCGAACGTAAATATTGAAAGAGATTAACTGCAAGCGTAGAGAATCATCTGTCAACTAATAAATAATGGCAGCGTTAGATACCTTATGCAAAGGCAACTTATAATGAAAATTAGTGCACTGACAGCTATGTTTTCTGTAATCTAGGAAAATTAAATATGAAATTGCTCGAAATGAGATAATTCATTATGATGGGCCAAGCGGAGAAAACTGGAACGAACTTTGTATCTTACTTCGAACAACATTTCCTCGCCATTCACATACATCTAATATACCCAAATCTTGAAATGCAATGGTGCACCGATTTCTGGGATATAACTTTAAATAAATGCTATATCTACAGTATAGGTAAAAAACGGCGATACTATACCCCAAAATCTGCACTCTATGTATCCAACGCCCGTGGGTAATTGTAGCAATGAAACATGCAACGACTTTAAAAACAAACACATTTCAATTGTCGTCAAATACGTCAGCTTTTCATTTGAACGATATTTTTCTCTTTTTTCACAAAAACAATTTACTTTCTGCAATTTTTTTTTTCGGTTATTTTCTTTTGCTTTTTCTCTTTTTCTTTTTCTTTTATTATTATTTTTTTTTCTTAATAAACTTTTTTCTCTGTATTGCTGCGCTTTTCTTTTAAATCTCTTTCCTTGTCATTTCGCATCAATTGCGTTCACTTTTGAATATTTTCCAGAAAAATTGAAAATTCCTAGGTGAAATTGAAGCCTTGATAATTCAAATATTGATTGCAGTCCTATTAAAGAAAATATAAAAGATGATGCATGCACCTAAGAATACATTAATGCACCTAGTGCCCGCGAAAATCTCGGCCTACTTGTAATAATCACAGAAGGCTATCAATTTATTTTAACTATTGCGCGAAGAACTACTTCTTTGTCCAAAGATCCTCACATGGCTCTTCCGGGAAAACGTCTGTACAATCTTTATAATGACCCCACTGCTACAGCCAACCAACTATTTATTGATGCGAGCATCCAGTATGTGTTCATCTTGCAACATTTGCGGCTCCGGTATTCGTAGTCGTCTTAGCTGACCAACCTACTGCTATTTCAAGATCTTTGATAATCTTGTTACTCTTGGCCGTGGCTGAGATCATTTTTCTAAGCTGAGCTACCGCAAAATCGTGCTTGTCTTGTAGTTGTTCAGACAACAGCCTCTCGGCATCTGCACAGTCCATTAGCTAAAATTACTAGTAACTTCTTTTGATTTATCTAATCAAGCTATAGTCATTTACTTCTTGTAGCTGAAAATCTCAATGCTCATCCGAAATTTAGCGAAATAGGGTCTCGGATGCGATTTACCATTTGGGCTGCATTTGGGCTGCTAATATCATTTCTTTCTTAAAATGCATTTCTTGAACTAAATCGAATCTTTTTAATAAATACCCCTTGCATGGAAATTCTGTTTAATGGTGAGCTGTGCCTTGTAACCTAAAACAAAACTGGCCACCCGATTCTGATGCTCCACCAGTTGCTCCTAGCCGAGTCTTGCAAGTGAGATCTCTTGAAAGGCGTTCGTGGTGGCCAAGGTCGATACACGTATTAGGTATCAGTGATATGCCATAACTGCCAGCGCACATAATATCAATCTTGAATTTTACCAGCTCATTCCGAATTTCTTGAATTTAGAATTATCTGACCAATGCACGGCCACCGTAGCGTCCATCCCTTTAGTCATTGTGCAGCCAGCTCTGCGGCTCTTATGAAGAGCACCGTATATCTTAACAAACCAGTGATCAAAATGGCGATCCTCGGTTAGCTGCTATCACCGTCAAGTAACCCAGTCCGTAATCGTCGTTGACATTCGGTGTCGAATACAATCAACCACGCCAGACTTACCGGCAACATAGCGTCGTATTGGGCTCTTCCAACGTTAACGAACTATTAACTTCGAAATGAAATGATATTGCGCAAATCGCTGATAAAGCCGTTCAGATCAAATTACCACCGAGTTGGCCCCTTTGTAGCGGTCGCAGTAAATAATCGGCCCTTTGTTTGAAATGATTATCTTATCTTGCTCGTGAAATTGATATGTTAAATCTCTCGAAGATCTAACAACTCGAGAAATACTACTAGCATCTAAACCTCGATATTCGATTCGCTCAGTTAATGCAACATGTAAATACAATGAAACGGCGGCTCTTGAACAACAGATGAAACAAAACAAAGATACAATAGCCCAGTCACCCCATTTAATAATTCAGGCAATTTTCAGAATTCGAAGTAATGCCAATCACCGAATACAGTATTTTCTTTATGAGACCTCGATACGGAAATAAATACCGAGACAAGGGTAATGAAATCTGAAATATCACGTTGTAACCGGATCCAAGCGTGACGGCGCTCATGCCTGAGAACCATGTATGTATAACTGCATTAGTATACTTGCAACCCGTCTTGACATCAGTCAATAATCTACATACATGTCAACTCGAGAGCCTATTTAGGAAAATATTCATTCATCATCGTACTTTAATCTACGACTATTAAGATGAGTAACTAGAAAAGGAAAATGCTTTTTCAATGCAAGTTTTCAATTTTGAAGGAAGAGAAGAGAAATGACAAAGTGGCCATTTACAATGCTTTAGTATGAGGAACATCATTATTCATCATTCAAAAAATAATTTCGGTAATGAAGAAAATCTTTGATACTGCAAAGGAAGTTATTGGTTTGGCCCGTTTGCTTTAATACGTATGCGCCCCTGATGAAAATCAAAAACAAATTAATTGTCGATTAGTGACGATTATTTGTGAAAATATTTAAAATATTTTTTTTTAGATTTTCAAATTTTCGGATACTATTTTCTATAACATTTTCCTCCCTACTCTTTTTTCCTTTTTCCATAATTTTCTAACCTCGCCCATACATTCACATATATGCTGATCAAGGACAATAAAGTAACTAATGCTCGGTCTTTCTGAGTCTGTGGCAGTTGACCCGCCATGTAGTCTAAATCAAATATGTCTAAATAGCTCGTCTAGGCCTATGACCAAAAAAATGCCTACGATTTAAATAAATCTTGAAAAACAGCCAATTTGGCTCAGATCGAAGGAGAGAGCTACCGTCTCGGCTGACTTCCTTGGAGAATCAATGATATAGCACTATCCGACCTCGATTTACGAGCAAATGAGGAGTATTGACGATAAGCACTTTTTGAGAGAAAAGGAGGGTTTTATTACCCAGTTTTATATACGATCAGCATGTCTCCAACGATAAGCTGCAGTGGCATGTATTCAAATCATATAATGAAGTCAAACAAAAGCGCGAACGGCAGTTCTAAGGAGCTCGAGTTCTTAAACCTTGAAAGCCCATCGAAATTATATCTGAGAGGATGCCACCGCCGCTCCCTGCAACGACTCTTAAAGCATCTCATCTGCTCGTAAAATATACCCCGGCAGCAAAACGCGGAGCTCTAATAGCGTAAGGAGGAGTTTTTTTCAATTAAGGATGGCGGTTGAGATTTTATTAGGATTAATGAAGTCGCGACTAGGGAATAGTATCTAATCCCTTCGAATCGAATCGAAGAACTGACTCTGCAAATATGCTCTACTTGAAATGAATGGGAACTCTATTAGCCGGGAAACGTATTACTCTGATTCCGTAGTTTTGCTGCAGTCGCTCAGTATTCTTGTCTTGTTTGACTCGATTATAGGTTTCTACATAAATATTATTTTTTAAGAAATAATTTGTGACCATTTTGTAGCCTTATAAATACCGCAACGTGCGCTAAGCAACACCTCTGCAGATTTTGGGCTGAGTCGCATAGTCGTTAATGGAAGTATATTAAATCGTGCCAAGTAGAGTCTATCGGCTGTAATCATCCATAAAAAATAGATTAATAATAATTAACAAAGTCTAGTTGTATTATATCTTTTATAAAGGGCAGATTTAATTCGAGCAGAATTTAAATCAATTTAATTTATCAGTCTGTATCTTTAAATTATATATTAATTTTTCCTTATTATGTGCTAACACTATAATTAATCTAGGCCGATTTATTTGTTTTTGGGGTAATGCAATTAGACATACATTGAAATACTTGAGCACTTCGAGATACGGTGTTTTTGAAGCTACAACCGACGGCACTAATCGAAACTTCGTAATATGAGATTCGAACTACATGTAAATATTAGGCTTAAATCAATTAAGCGATAATATAACAAGCGAAGAACAGAAATAATGCAATCACATGCAGATTAAGAGTGCGATCAAATTAACTTTTATTATTAGGAGACAAATCGATATGCGAAAGTGGCTAATACGTTACAATGAAATTAGTATTATTTATGAATGAATAAACATATCTGTTTTAAACGCTAATGTACACGCTTTTTAAAATTTAGTAATAAAAACGATTAACTATGAAGACGTATTTAAATAATCATTGTTTTAGTAATAATAACTAATAAATCTAAAATAAACGATGTACACGGCCTCTTGATTCTAATTCGACATTCTTCACTCTCTCACTACAGACTATTACAATATGGAGGGTGTTTGAATGCGCCAAACCAAACCCGTTTTAAATCATCGTAGCAATTTACTCACCATCTCAAAGCTACTTTCAACTTTGAAATTAGTTAAGCGCTTAATTAGCTAAGTATGCCTTATTATTAATGCATGCGAGTGAGTTGATTCACAATGTTTTAATAGTATTCCTTATTTAACTAAGTGAAGAGTGATACCAAAACTCTGTCGCTACTGCTATCTTGCAGCAGTATTTGCATTTTCATACTCTTGTATTTTAGTCTACCTTAAAGCTACAAATCAACTACTTTCAGCTAATGGTACAAAATTGAACTACATGTTCATAATAATAAAGAATCGGATGAATATTCATGCCATTTATCGAATCAATCTGGCTTGGACTGAGCAAAAACTACTGAATCGAGCACGAAAAACCAATGAAGTCCCAAGAAACCTTAATAAACACAAATAAACAAATGTAGACAAACACGAACATAGCAGAAAACAACAACAAATGAATAAATAATCCAAGCCTCAGTGACTTAGTCGGAAACATAATATATATCTTCAACTCAAAACCCGGAAGATATATGACTTTTATGCGCTACTACTCTTAAACTTTATATTGATAAAACCGGCTTAAAATGAATTCGAAATTTGCTAAAATTGGAACCACTTTCGGCACCCTTTTTAGAGAAATTTGATGACACTTGGGGAGAAATTAATAGGATTAATCCCAACTTCTCCCCACTCTGAAGATATGAATGTCTGATTAAATTGATTCTGATAGCGAAAATCCTTCGGCAGGTTAAGATTTTTTGTGAACTACCAGGCTATAATAAGTTGAGAATTTTGTTCACTTTTAGAGGCAGATTATACCCTTAAATCTACCTGGAAATTCAAAATGAGGAATGCAACGGCTCATAAGTTCTAAACTATTACTATTTTACTGTGCTTCAGTCCCCAGAACATTTCTTTACCCCAATGCTTAGGTTCAATTTTGAGCTATTTATCGGCCATTTTGCGTTGTACTATTTAGGGTGACTGCTCTGCCCAAAGAACTATTTCAATTTAGCCTATTTGGGCTTAATTCCGATTAATTAAGACGGTTATTCCAATTTAATATTCTGAAGCTAGCACTGTGATATTGAACTATTTAAAAATTGCTTGATCTGAGATTAGACTTAAACAGCTATTAAAGCCAATTCTTGAAGCTGGTGGGCCCCAGACCTTTACGGCAGTTGCTTGAGCTCTAAAGAAGCACAGGGCAAATCTGCGTTTGCAGAAACATCTTTTATTTTGCACAACAGCCACTTTAAAGTGGGAACATATGTTTAGACTTATAGAATAGATTGACCGCTGCAAATTTGACTATGCCAGCCAATTATTCGAACATAACATATATTATTCATTTCGGTCTCCTATTTAAAACTAACAGCAATACCAATATACATTCACTAAATTATGATAAGGCACTGCTGATGTTCATGCTGTGGAAATATTATAAATGCCAACATTCAACATGCATAAGTTTGCACCCATGCCTAAATATGAAACTAACGTGTTTATCAAGCAATTAAAATTGAAAAGAGACATTATAATTGAATGTATTCTTCTTCATGTGTCGGGTTAAAATATAGCAAAGATCCTCAAATTAGCGGTAGATATAATTAGAAAACTTATGTTGGAATGACTTATTTGAAAGACTAAACATATAAAATTCGAAAACATGAATATGCTTCAATCTCATGAAAACGATTAAAACTTAAACATGGCAATCCAGTATAGCCAACCTTAGAACCAAGCTAATACTAGAGAGAGAATATCTTAATAGAATAGATCCCAATTGAAATTAAACAATTAAACCGATAAACTAAACATGCATGAATAAGAGAAGATATAGATTATAAAAGCCTAAGCAATCAGGGCTGTAGCATTTACAAGATGAGGAAGGAAAAGAAAATCAAGGTGACTCTTTTGACCAGCCTGGCAGGCATGATTTGAAACAAGCAACATAGCAAGATTAAAAAAACAGTTCTGAGTGGGTCATTAAAAGTCAAAGCAAATGGAGGAAAAGAGACAAAGTAGCTTTCCAGGCTTAATATCTATGACCCCAAACATCAAATAGAAGAAATAAAAAGACAAAGATCAACGTACATCTTTAAATAGATGAAAACCAACGGTCACTGACGAAAAGATAGACCTCACAGACTTAGAGCGAAAGAACATGAGATTAACATGACAAATAGCGAGGATCTCATCGTGCTTGAGCCAAAACTAAGTTTTATGACAATTATCGACGAAACACTTGCGGTGTAGTAAACTATAGAATCGTGAGAATATGTCAACCGAGCCAAATCATGGACAATTTTAATCGAAGTGAATTCAACATCCTATAACTAACATATTGAGAAGAACTGTGAATTTAGAGCAATTAACATGTAGATACAGGCAGACAGGCGAGAAGAATAGGCGAAAGAAGAACACATAAAGTCAGCAGCAATCTTAAAACTATTTATGCAGCAGATAAGAAGGCAGTATACTGAAAACATAAACAAATAGCAGAAGATTCCAAGAAACAGAGAAGGGGAGGACTTAGCAGCGAGACATGCAGCCTGCTCTGCTTTAACTTCTTGTGCTGCCGATTTCTCGGCACCTAGCTAGCATTTCTTTCTTCCTTTGAACACTTTTAGTTTTCTTTGCAGAGTTCTTCTTTGTTGAGTGAAGTCTTTGTGCAGCGAAGAGGAGGTGTTTGGAAGTAGAAGCTGGCCTAGATGAGATTTGGGAACTGAAATTGGCAGTATTTAGAATTCCCTTGTTTCTACTTGGGCCGAATGCTAGAGAAGATTGAAGAGCATTGGAGAATATACTTCTTGAACGAAGTAATGCATCATTGAACTGGAAGTGGTGAATTCCTCTTTGAGTGGTCGCATTGAGACCGATGCCGGAAGGTCCCCCTAGTAAGCCGTTGAGAGGAAGAATAGGAAGAGTAAGTGGCAGCGACAGCGTGAGTATTAGCTTGCCATGCCGTGAAAATGCCCCAATGAGAATGAAAGGCGAAGAATCTGAAGCATTTATCAGGTGCTTGAATGGCGACACTGTGAGACAACCTTTATAGAGCAGTATCGAATGTCTATGACATTCAGCTAGTGGAAATTGGCAGCCGAAGATAAGCGTTACTACGGCGTAATTCGTCTAATGAACCGAATGATCATTGGATCAAGCCTAAGCGGACGACCCGATTGTCCATGATTAATTAACTACTAATGTATTTATATTTTGCCGTCGGATAATAGCGAACGGCAAAGTTAATCTGCAAAACACCTTAGCCGAGCTGACCACTAGACGATGCAAAGCGGGGTATCGATGCATTATATACAGCTAGCATTAAAATTTATTTTTGTATTTTCGATATTATTTATTTTTTATGTATTTTTCTTTTTTACTTTTTTTTCTTTTTTCTTTTATGGAAAATTATAAAGCCTAATTTCCTACTTACTCAATTATCTAATATTTTTTGGCAATTTTCTACTATTTTCCCTAATTTCCTACTACTTAACACTATTTTTGCCACTTTTCTTAAAATCTAACTAATTACATAGCCTATTAATTTCCTAGCCTATATTTTGATTTTCTTTTAATTTCTACTTATTCAAACTCAAAAGTATAGCTAATTCCAAACAAAGCAGGTACTCGCACGAAAAAGTTCGTATGATGTTGATGAGTTAGTACATATGTTTGGTTAGGATCCCCGAGGGCTCAGGCGTGTTTCAGATGTGTTTCGGAAGGTTTTAGACTTAGAAAATGTCGTAGGTTTTTCACCTGTTGGATTTCTGGTATTTTCTTCTTCGCATTTGCGGGAGTACCTACCCGAATGCGATGAGTAAAGTTTGACGAAGGAAAAATCCTTCTACGCGAACGCGTACCTTAGGTCATTAACACAAGGCAGTAGGGGGTCATACCTTCATGAATCTGAGCCTAGCCACGCAAACGTGAAGGCCGTTTCCCCCATTTTTATGCTTCTCCATGTTTCATTATCAGTATTTGGTGTGTTAGAGCTAATTTGGATTGGTTTTGGTAGAAAATGAGACACTTAGTCTCTTTTAAGAAGGCTTAAGTTAGAAAAGTCAACCGGATGTTGACTTATGAGTTAGAGGGCTTGGATGTAATTTCTGGTGACTCAGTTAGCTTCAGGGGATGATTTGTGACTTTGGAGCGTGATCGGAATTGATTTTGGAGGTCTGGTATAGAATTAGGCTTGAATTGGCGAAGTTAGTATTTGGGCGAATTCCGGTTGATGGGTGAGATTCTGATCCAAGGGTCGGAACGGAATTCCAAGAATTGGTGTAGCTTCGTTAGGTGATTTTGGATATATGTGCAAAATTTAAGGTTATTCGGACGTTATTTGGTTGGGTTTTTTATCGAATGCGTGTTTCGGAAGTTTTTGAAGAACTTAGGCTTGGATTTGATGTAATTTGATGGTTTTCGTGTTAATCATGATATTTTTATGATTGGAACAAGTTTGAATAATGTATTGGATCATGTTTGTGTTTTTGGTTGAGGTCCCGGGGGCCTCGGGATGAGATCGATTGGTTAAATGGAGAGTTTTGGAATTTTTGCATGTTAAGGGTCACCTGGTGTATGGTATTTTCGCACTTGCGGTTAAGGGACCACAGGTGCGGTCAAGTAAAAGTGAACTGAGGATCGCAAAAGCGAAAATTTTGTCGGGCCATTATTTCCGCAGAAGCGGTTAGGAAGCCGCAGATGCAGAATTTGCTTCACATAAGCAGGTCCTTGAATGTTGGAATTTTTCACAGAGGCGGAAGAAGACCGCATAAGCGGAAGTCGCAGAAGCGACATTTGAACCGAAGAAGCGGTTTCTGCTGGACAGAAGTATTTAATTCATCTTCGCGAAATTTTAAAAGGGTAACACATTTCACTTCAGACTTTGAGAGTTTTTGACAATTTTGAAGAGAGTTTCAAGGACTTTGATCAGGTATAAATTCTTGGACTTAAAACATGATTGTATAGTGTAAATACATGGATTAGAGTTGAAAACTCAAGGAATTAAGGTACAAAAATGGTGGTTTAGGGCTTGAACCCAAGAGAATTAAGAATGGAGATTTGAGGGGTTAATTGAACCCCGATTTTAGTAATTTTGATATGTATAGACTCGTGAGAAGATAAGAAATCTATTGATGTTAATTTTGTAATTTTTTGAGAAGTGGGCCCGGAGCTCGGGTTTTGCTATTTCGAGATTTTTACTATTTTTCGGTTGTCTTCGATTGGGTATTGTTCCCTTAGCATATTGTGATGTATTCGCTCTGATTTTGAATAGATTTGACGCGCGTAGAGGACGATTTAAGGGGCAAAGGAGTCGCGAGCTAGAGATTTTGCCGGTTCGAGGTGAGTAATGATTGTAAATGATAGTCTGAGGGTTTGAAGCCCCGAATTTGCATATCATAGTGCTATATGGAGGTGACTTGCACGCCGGATAACAAGCGTGGGGTAGAGAATCATTGGGGATTGTGACCCGGACCGTCCCGATTGATGAAATTACTGTGTATTTGACTAAAACTACATGTTATCATCATAACTTAGGTTGATTGACATCTTTGGGATTCGTGCCAATTATTTAAACCCTTCGGGGATTATTGTCGATAATTTTTCATAGATTTAATTTCGGTCGAGGGCTTTAATATTGTTTTGCAAACTCAGTTGTTTTTCTAAAATTTAAAATTTTAAACAACATTTGATTGACGTTTTGAGCTAAGAACTATGATTTTAATAATGCCCAAGTGGCTAATGTGTATTTCTGGACTGACCATGGATCGGGTTGCACGTCGTAATAGTGTTATGGTAATTTCTGGATATAATGGATGGCTCGGGCTATACGCCGCAGCAGTGTTACATTGATATTGCGCTTGGGCTGTAGGAGCCCATCCGGATCTGAACCCCCACAGTGAGCGCACGTACCCAAATATTTTGGGCAGCGTGTCGCAGCGGTCATATGCATTGCATTGCATTCATATATTGTTTCCTGTTTGTACTACGTGTCATGATATTCAGCACTCTCATTTCATTGGCATCCACGCTACTTCTTGCATTGCTTGCCAGATACCCTAGTATTGATTGGTAGTTGAGTGTTGTGCATGGAATATCGCGAGCTATGGGCCTCCTCCAGAATCAACTCTCCAAGCCCATCCATATTGGGCACACAAATCTGGCCATGCATCCTCAACACTCCATCATCACCAATAGTCACATCTCTAGCATAATCATGCTGAACTATATCCCCAAGGACAAGCAAATGCGGATCATCATATTGGCGCTCTCTAATGCGATCATATAAAAATTACTGAGATACCACACAAGCTAATACCTGACTGGGCTCAGAAATATCCAACCTCACGAACCGATTAGCCAAAGACTAAACATCAACTGCTAGAGGTCTCTCCCCAACTGGAATATATGCCAAAATCTCCTTGCTCATTGCCTTTCGGCTCAAAGCATCGTCCACCACATTGGCCTTTTCCGGATAGTACTATATAGTGATATCATAATCCTTAAGAAACTCCAACCATCTCTAGTGTCTCAAATTAAGATCTTTCTGCTTGAACAAATGCTGAAGACTGCGATAATCATTGAATACATCACAAGACATGCCATACAAGTAATGCCTCAAAACTTCAATGCATAAACTATGACAGCCAACTCAAAATCATGAATGGGGTAGTTTTCTCATGGGGCTTCAACTGACGAGAAGCATATGCAATAACTCTGTCCTCCTGCATCAACACACAACCAATCCATACTCTCAAAACATCATAATACACAGTATATGAACCTAAAGCTGATGGCAAAACCAACACTAGAGTTGTGGCCAAAGCTGTCTTGAGCTTCTGAAAGTTCTCCTCACACTCATCCGACCATACAAATAAAGCACCATTCTGAGTCAACTTGGTCAAGGGCAATGCGATAGATGAGAATCCCTGAAAAAATCAGTAATAATAGCCTGCCAAACCAAGAAAACTACGAATCATAGTAGCTAAAGACGGTCTGGGAAAACTTTGCACCGCCTCTATCTTCTTTGGATCAACCTGAATACCCTCACTGGACACCACGTGTCCCATGAATGCCACTAAACTGAGCCAAAACTCACACTTGGAGAACTTCTTATAAAGCTTCTCCTCCCTCAATCTCTGCATTACAACTCTCAAATGCTCTGCGTGCTCCTCCTGACTATGCGACTACCCCAGAATATCATCAATTAAGACTATGAAAAACGAGTCAAGATAAAGCCGGAACATGTTGTTCATCAAATGCATGAACGTTTTTGGGGCATTGGTTAGCCCAAAAGACATAATTAGGAACTCATAATGACCATATCTAGTCCTGAAGGCTGTCTTAAGAATATTTGAATCCTTGATTTTCAACTAGTGATAACTCGAAAGGAGATCAATCTTGGAGAATACCCTCTCTCCCTGAAGCTGGTCGAATAAATATGATACGATGGAATAGAAATGGGATGAGTGCCCGCCACCAGATCAATACCAAAATCAATATCCCTATCCGGTGGCATGCCCAACAGGTTTACAGGAAACACATCGTAGAAACCACTCACAACAGGAATAGAATCAATACTGGAGTTTCTGCACCGACATCCCACACAAAGGCTAAGTTAGAAAAACAACCCTTCCCAACAATACACTAGGCCTTAAAGAATGAAATTACCCTACTGGGAACATATTCAGTCGAACCTCGCCACTCAATCGTAGAAACCACTCACAACAGGAATATAATCAATACTAGAGTCTCTGCCCCGACATCCCTCACAAAGGCTAAGTTAGAAAAACAACCCTTCCCAACAATACACTAGGCCTTAAAGAATGAAATTACCCTACTGGGAACACATTCAGTCGAACCTCGCCACTCAATCCATGGCACACCCCGCATACCCAAATAACCAAAGTGATTGTCTTAGCATGACAGTCTAGAATAGAACAACACGGAGATAACCAATCCATGCCCAAAATGACGTCGAAATCCACCATACTCAGTAATAAAAGATCAACTCGGGTCTCCAAACCCTAATAGTCACCGCACATGATTGGTACACACGGTTTACAACAACAATATCGCCTACCGGGGTAAATACATGAACAAGTAAAGCAACAAACTTACGGCGCATACCCAAATAATAAGCAGAGTATGATGACACATAAGAAAATGTGGATCTGGGATCTAATAATATAGAGGCATCTCTGTGGATGATTGAAACAATACATGTAATAACAATATTAGAAGCAGTAGCATCGGATCTGCCTGGAATAGCATAGAAACGGGCCTGACCGCCCCCTAATCGACCTCCCCCTCTGAGGCGACCCCTGGCTGACTTACCTCCACCCCTAGCTGGTTGAGCGGGTGGTGGCGAAGCAACTAGCGCTGAAGTCGAAGACTGACCCCTGTGCTGGGATGTACTAAAAGCATGACGAGGACACTGCCTCCACATGTGGCCTAGCCATAATCATAACAACTCTCAGGTGCTGGGGAAGGGGATTGAAGGGAACCCCTCACACCGGAGTGACTAGTACAAGCACTCGGCATAGAAAAGGCCTGAGCTAATGGAGCACAGGATGAACTCTAAGCTGGAAGGGCGTTGAGTGATGACTGGCCCTGCTGAAACTCCTAATAACCATATCCGAAAATTCCCCATGATAACCTAGGTGAGATAACTGAGTAGGACTGAATGAACGACCTCTACCATGCTGAAACTGGCCCCTCAAAATAGCACCACTATAAGTGCCCGATCCTCGAGGCCTTTTGGCCACCCTCTCCTCTGCTCCTACCGGTGAACCAAATCAATCTCACGAGCGATATCAACCACCTCCTTGAACATAACACCAGATACCCTATCTCAGGTCATAAGAATACAGAGCTGATAAGTAAGACCATCAACAAATATCCTGATCCTCTCTCGATCTGTTGGAATCAACTAGATGGCATGACGAGCCAACTCAAAAAACCTTGACTTATACTGCGACACAGTCATCTCCCGCTATGGCAACCACTCTAACTGTCTATGCAGCTCCTCTTTGCGGAACTGCGGCACATACTTCTCCAGAAAGAGAAAGGATAACTGCTGCCAAATAAGGGGCACTGCACCAACAGGTCTACGCCTCTCATACGCCTCCCACCAAGTGAAGGCAGCCCCAGAAAACTGAATGGTGGTAAATACCACACCACTAGTCTCAAGAATCCCTGCTGTACAAAACATCCACTGGCACTTATCCAAGAAACCCTGGGTATCCTTGCCCTCTACACCGCTGAATGTCGAAGGCTAAAGTCTACCAAACCTCTCAAGTTGATGTTGCTTATTATCCAACATAACTGGTATTACAAACTCCTGGACAGGTACAACCAACTGGGCTAGAGGTGTCCCCAACGTCTGAAATCCCTGTACAACCTAATCAGGTGTGCGAGCAACGGGGGTCTGAATCCCTCCCCCAGTCTGTGAAGTAGTTGCAGCTATAGTAGCTGAAACCACCTGAGCCAAACTGATACACACTGACAGGATCTGAGCTAAAGCCTCCTGAAGGCCTGGAATCATAATAGGCACAACTGGTGCCTGGATTAGTGCTGCTGAAGTTTCCATAACTGGAGCCTAATCCTGAGCTGGGGCAGATGGTGGATCAATAGGTGATGACCTCTCTGCTCTGCCTCTGCCACGACCAGGACCATGTCCACGGCCTCTGGTGGTATCAGCTGGTGGCACTGGTGGTCGTCCATCCCGTTCGATAGCTTGTGTCCTCACCATCTGTGAGAAAATATAATAACAGAAGTTTAGTACTTGGACTAACAAGTTTGCACGACGAGAATTCAAGAATATGAAGTTTTTCCTAAAGGTTCTGCAGCCTCTCGAAGATAAATACAGACGTCTCTGTATCGATCCGCTAGACTCTACTAAATCTGCTCATGACTCATGAGACCTATGTAACCTAGACTCTGATACCAACTTGTGCCGACCCTAACCCTGAACTCGGTCGTGATGGTGCCTCTCGTGAAGACATGGCCATCCAATTGAACCCATTCTCCTTTTTAATAGTTAAAAAACATAAAATAGTCTGAGCATAGTTTAATAATGCGAAATAGCAGAAATACAGATAACAAATGCGAAAATCCAAGTCGACACAACCCTAACCGAGATGTCTCAAGTCACAAGCATCTATAGACCACGATACAAGTTTTCTATATCCAATATCTAGTACAAAATTTGTAGGACATAGAAATGAAAAGATAATAGAAACATAGGGCAGCGGATGCCAACAGCTACCTTGTAGTCTCTGAATACCGCTTGGAACTAGAGTAATCAACACTTAGGAGCGGAACCTACGACGTCTGAATCTGCACACGGTACAGGGTAGTGAGTACTCCGACCCAGTGAGTAAAAAATATAAATAATGACTGAAGGAAAGAAAACATATAAAGCACAAGGCATTCCATAATGAAGTAGTCAAACATCGTTTGAAAACACTTAAATTACTGAAAAATCAAGTAAGATCTCATTTTAAAAGGTAAAACGGGAAAATAATGTATAGTAAACAGATAGAAGTTCGCCCCTCGGGCTCGATATCTACAAATCTGCCCCTCAGGCAATATCTCACAATAATACGAGTCCCTCGCGCTAAATCTCAGATCAATACCAGCTTCTCGGGCTCAATCTCATATCACAATGATTACCCTCCCTCATTAGGGTGTGCAGACTCCGGGAGGGGCCCCTTACGACCCAAGCGCAAATCACAAGCCACTTCGTGGCATCAAATCTAGGCCCTCAGCCTCATATCAATATTAGTGTATCCTCACAACTAGGCCCTCAGCCTTACTCAGTCCGAAAATCATCACAAGCTCCTCGGGCATTAGTAATATAGTATTTCTCAACCCGAAACATCATTTAAAATATCATTGAAGTCTCAAAACTGAGTAAAAATGGCTGAAGAGTAAAATAGTGGGAAATAACATGACTGAGTTCAAGTAATAAGTCCATAACCGTGAGGAAATAGTGATAAAAATCCCCGAGGGGTTCAAATAGTTGGCACGATGTCCAAATATAGCAATCAGCCCAAATCATAATGATAACAAATAAGTTTCAGACAAATACGCGATAAAATCATCAATTGGGACGGACCGAGTCACAATCCCCAATAGTGCAAGACCCCACGCTCGTCGTCGAGCGTGTGTCTCACCTCAATATAGCACTACAATGTGCAGTCTGGGGTTTTAAACCCTCAAAGCATCATTTACAATCATTAGTCACCTCGAACCAGATAAATCTCTAGCTCGTGACGCCTTTGCCCCTCGAATCGGCCTCCACGCACGTCGAATCTATCTAAAATTAGAATGAATATGTCACAATATGCTAAGGGAACAAAGCCCAAGCGAAAACAATCGAAAAATACCAAATATCCCAAAATTAGCAAAATACGAGCCCTGGGCCCACTTCTCGAAACTTAGAAATTTTTACATCAACGGGTTCCTTATCTACCCACGAGTTCATACATACCAAAAGATGTCAAATGTGACCCCAATTGGTCCTCCAAAGTCTAAATCCAAGTCCTAGTTCTTCCATTTAAAGCTTAAGTTCCATGATTTTCTAGGTGGATCTCATAATAGATTCGAGTTTTAGGTCCGAAATTCTTATCTCCAAACGTTTCTCCTTGAATACCTCTTCAATCTCCTCCAAATCTCTCAAAAAGTCCAACTATGTATTAAATGAGCCCCAAATCATGGATGAAATGTGTTAAAACATTCTGCCCAGGTCTGACTCCCCTTCTTCGCGAATGCGGTCAACCTCTTACGTTTGCGAAGCACAAATTTGCATTGACCAACTTTTCCCCTTCATGAACGCGACACTCCCATAGTGAACACGATTCTTATTCCTCCTACACCTTCCCAAACACGACAATCTATATGTGAACACGATGAATAAAAGGCCTCGAACCTCTCAGACCCAAATTACTCTACGCGATCGCAAAGCCATCTTGTGAACACGATGACCAAGTTTTGAATCCCTTCGCGAATGCGAAATCCCTCTCGCGAATGCGAAGGCTTAATTCTGGCCTTTCTTAGATCCTTCTACGCGAATGCGAGTCTCCACTCGCAAATATGAAGTGATAAATCCCTACAACATCTAAGCAGATATTTTTGCAATTTCTCCATGTCCAAAATGGTCCCCTTGACCACCTGAAACTCACCCGAGGCCCCTAGGACCTTGACCAAAAGTACCATAACATCCTAAAACCGTATTCAAACTTGATTCAATTATCAAAACACCTCAAATAATATCAAATTATTCAAAACTCATCGATTTCAAGCCTAAGTTTCTCAAAACTTCTGAAATACACTTTCGATAAAAAATCCAACCAAACGACGTCCGAATGACCTGAAATTTTGTACACATATCCCAAATGACATAATGAAGCTACTGCAACTTCCGAAATTTCATTCGGACACCTATATCAAAATCTCACCTATCAACCAGAAAATGTCAAAAATTCAATTTCGTCAATTCAAGCCAAGATCTACTCCGGACCTCAAAAATACATTTCGATCACGCTCCTAAGTCAAAAATTATCCCCCGAATCTATCTGAACCATCGGAACTCGCATCCGAGCCCTCTAACACATAAGTCAACATCCGATTGACTTTTTCCAGCTTAAGTTTTTTCTTAAAAGAGACTAAGTATCTCAATCTTTCTCAAAATCTTTTTGAACTTGATCCGACCAACCCAATACCACAAAACACGGATAACGAAGCATAAAGAATCAAAAATAGGGGAAACAGAGCGGTAACTCATGAGACAACTAGCCGGGTCATTACACATTTCCACCTCATCTAACTTAATATGCTTACAATACCCAAAATCATACCGACTCTCGAAATGTTCCAACTCACCCAACACGATGTTTATGTTCACTCTCCATTCAACAATATATAGAAGTATGTTTGCCATCTCCGTCTAATATGTGCCTCGTCCATCAATACTTTACTATCTCGTCTTTGATGTACTTCACTTGGTCCAAGTCTCGAGGCTTCCTCTCCTTCACCTTGGCCAACCAGTATAGCTTTTCGTTCCCTAGTTTGCCTCTAAGTTTCTCATACAGACGTCCAAACACCGTAATCTCGGCCCCATCAGTGTTATAGTCACCTTTTCTTTGCCTTCTTATAACACACCAGATATGTCCTTTTCCGCTCCTCATTTTTACTCTCCACAAGCTTCAAATAAGTCCCACCACAATCTTTGGTGGTAATGTAGTAGATGTGATTATACACCAACAAATTAATCAATCCTAAACTAATGTAAGAAATCAAGAAAGAAGAAAAGTTTTTGTTTTTTCTTTCAATTTAAACAAGCATACCTGAGTGGTGAAGTCCTCAGCATGTTGCACTAAAATATGCCATTTCCCCTTAGAGCCAAAGGGTTTCCCATTTCCACTCCAAAAATTCCAAGAATCTATTTCTTCATCAGAAACTCCAACATAATCTATTCCAATGACTTTTGTATTCAACTGAATATAAGGAAGCAACTTAAAATGTTGAGCATAAGCCTCAATATACTTCAAAACATCAGTATTATGTGGATATCTTCCTCTAACTGAAGAAGGCCAAGGAAAATCAGTGTCTCAAAGCTTATCAACATTGGGCACACAAATCCGACCCTACATCCTCAATACCCCGTCATCTTCAATGGTCACATCTCTGGTATCACCATGCTAAACATTGTCCTTAAGGACAAGTAAATGAGGGTCATCATTCTGTCGCTCCCTAATACATTCGAATAGGGAAGACCAAGAAACCACGTAAGCTAGGACCCGACTGGGCTTCGAAAGATCCAATCTCACAAACTGACTGGCTAAGGGCTAAACATCCATCGCCATAGGCCTCTCTGAAGCTGCCAAACTCTCCACCCGGTGACTCAAGGCATCTGTCACCACATTGGCCCCGGTTGATATAGGATAGTGATATCATAATCCTTCAACAACTATAACCATCTCCTCTGATGCATATTCAGGTCCTTCTGCTTCAGTAAGGGCTGCAAACTCCGATAGTCGGTATAGATCTTACTAGGCACCTCGTACAAATAATTACGCCAGATCTTCAAGGCATGAACAATAGTAGCTAACTCAAGGTCGTGAACAAGGTAATTCTTTTTCATGTATCTTCAACATTCGGGATGCGTAGGCAATCACCCTACCTTTCTGTTGTCGACACCCCCTTTTTCCCTCCCTAAAGAGCGAGAAATCGAGTTTACGACATTTAGGAAAGACAACTCTATTCCCGTTTGAGAATTCAGTTTTGGATTTGGAGAGTCACCACCTAATGATTATAGTGCATTAGGACACTTTAAGAAAGAATATAGGGGTCGCAATCGATGAAAATCCCTCCATAAAATGATGGTACTAGCCCGCCAAACCAAAGAAACTGCGAATCTCTATAGTTGAGAACATCCTAGGCCAACTCTGCACGACCTCTACCATCTTCGAATCCACCAGAATGCCCTTACTCTATACCACGTGGCCTAAGAATGCCACAGAACTCAACCAAAACTCACATTTTGAGAACTTTGCATATAACTTCCTCTCTTAGGGTCTGAAGCACGGTACTCAGGTGCTTCTCATGATCTTCCCGACTCCGAGAATACACCAAAATATCATCAATAAAAATAATAACAAACGAGTTGAGATATGGCCTGAACACACTCCGCGTCAAATGCATAAAAGCTACCGGGGCATTGGTCAGCCCAAATGATATAACAAGGAACTCGTAATGACCATACAGAGTCTTGAAGACAATCTTCGGGACATCTAGCCCCCGGATCTTAATTAATGGTAACCTGAGCATAAGTCAATCTTAGAAAACACCCATGCGCTCTGAAGCTAGTCAAACAAATCATCAGTATGAGGCAAATGATAGCGGTTATTCACTATAGCCTTGTTCAACTGGCGGTAATCAATACACATATGCATAGAACAATCATTTTTCTTCACAAATCAGACACGAGCACCCCAAGTGATACACTAGGCTGAATAAAACCCTTTTCAAGAAAATTCCTATAACTGATCCTTCAACTTAACTGAAGGTTTCGATATGGAGGAATGGAAATGGGATGAGTGTCCGGCAACAAATCAATGTCTCTATTAGGCGGCATGCCCGGAAGATCAACTGGAAACACATTGGGATAATCTCGTACCGCTGAGACTGAATCAACAGAAGGGGTATCAGCACTGACATCTCTCACATAAGCTAAATATGCAGCACACCCCTTCTTCACCATACGCTGAGCTTTAAGGAAAGAGATAATTCTACTGAAATGTGATCTAAAGTACCACTCCACTCAACACGTGGAATACCTGGCATAACCAGCATCACGGTCTTGGCATGACAATCAAGAATAGCAAAATAGGGCGACAACCAGTCCATGCCCAACATAATATCAAAATCAACCATACTGAGTAACAATAAATCCACTCTGGTCTCAAAACCATGAATTGTAACCATACATGACCGATAAAAACGGTCCACAACAAGAGAATCCCCCACATGAGTGGCAACATATATAGGAGAACTCAAGGAATCTCGGGGTACACCCAAATGGAGAGCAAAATAAGAAGATACATAAGAGTAAGTAGAGCCTCGATCGAATAGAACCGATGCCTCTCTGTGACAAACCAGTATAATACCTGTAATGATAGGGTCGGAGGAAATAACCTCGGTACAAGTAGGAATAACATAATATCCGGACTAGTCCCTCTCTCGAGGGTAACCTCTAATTCCTCGACCTCTGCCCTTAGCCGGCTGGATAGATGGGGTAGCAGTTGGAGCTGTGACCATGGCCTGAGAACTCTGAGAAGTATGTTGTGCCTGAGCAGTCTGTAAAGATGCACCCCTACCAAGTCTGGGGCAGTCCTTAACCATATGACGTGTATAACCACACTTGAAATAAGCTTTGAGAGGATATAGCGGCTGTGACTAACTAGGGCTAGGTCTGCTGAACTAACCTCTGAAAGCACCCCACGCAGGAGGCGCGCTAGAAACTGGAGGTGCATAGTAAGGCTCCTGAGGTCTAGGCGGAGCTAGAGCACTGCTAGCTGCTGGAAGAGCTGAATGAACGTGGCAACCCACATAACCCATGCCATGACGACCTACTACTGGGTACGAGCACTAGAGTAGTGGCCCGACTCTCGAGACCTCTTGGCCTCTCTCTCCCCTCGCTCCCTGGCGAGCATACCCTTGTTCTTCCTAGCAATGTTCACTACCTGCTGAAAAGGAATGTCCATCTCCAACTCTCGAGCCATAATAGATCTGATGGGTGGAATAAGACCCTCGGTGAACCTGCGAACCTTTTCCCGAACTACGGCAACCAAGGCCGGTGCATGCCTGGCCAACCTGTTATAACATATGGCAAAACGGTCATAGCACCCTGGTGCAAATGCTCAAACTCAACGTGCCATGCGTTCCTGAGACTCTGAGGGACAAAATTTCTCATGAACATATCTAAGAACTGGGTCCAGGTCAGTGAAACAGCCACGGCTAGACTGTCTATCTCATAAGTGTGCCACCAATCATAGGCGACTCCCCGAAGCTGGAAGGCAGTAAAAGGAAACCCTGTTAAACTCTGCTATGCCCATAGTGCAAAGAATATAGTGGCACTCCTCTAGAAATCCCAAGGCATCGTCTGATGTTAATCCACTGAATATTGGAGGATCATACTTCTTGAACCTCTCAAATCTCCGATGCCCGTCCTCTAAAGCAGCTGACCCGTCTGCGGGCTGAACTACCAATGCAGGCGGTGCAGAAATGATCTATGGGACCTGTTCCACATGCACTTTCTTCTCGGGAGTGCGATGGGAGTCTGGGATCCTCCCCCGGCCTGAGATATGGCTGCAGCAAGGGGATGCCTAAGCCAAGGTGGTGTACATACTCATAAACCTAGCCAAAGTCTCCTGGAGAGCTGGAGTAGTAGGGGTAGTAGTAGGCATACCAGGTGCCTGGCCTTCGGTTGGACCTGCTGGTAGTGCCTTAGCGGTATCTTGCGTAGGTGCTCTGGCTGTACCACGTGTGCGTCCTCGACCTCTACCCCGGCCCCGACCTCTAACGGTTGCAGTAGGGGGCACAAGTGCCTGATCATCCCGAGTAGTACGTGTCCTCACCATCTGTGAGAGAATAAAATACAGAAGTTTAGAACTCGTGATGTCAAAATATCGCACGACAAGGAAATTAAATGAGGTGAAAATTTTTCTAACAATTACATAGCCTCTAGTAGATAAGTACAGACATCTCCGTACCAATCAGCGAGACTCTATAAACCTGCATGTGTTTTGTGACTCCTATGAACATAGAGCTCTGATACCAACTTGTCACAAACCTATTTCGCCCTCCGTGAATATGTCGTGATGGTACCTAGTCCCTACGACTAGGTAAGCCTAAAAATGTGGAAACAACATAACTTGCGGAAATAAATAATTAAAACTGAACAAACTAGAAGGAAAACTGTATATAAGTGTCGCTCGTCATAGACAACTCAATAATGCAGAAGTCTACAATATCATCCCAAAACCCAGAAACTCACAGGAACACAAGCTAGCGGAAGGTAATACATTGCTCTAACTCCAGAATGTCTAAAAAAACAGTACGAAAGGAAAAGCTAACTGCTAAAGCTATAATAAGATAGAGACTCCTAGTCTGCGGATGCGGAAAATGTACCTCGAAGTCTCGGCTAGATCTCTCCGCCTCGATGATAATACGCCTAGGTAGAGCAACTTGGATTTTCACATGAAAAACATGCGCAGAAGGGGCACGAATACACCACAGCGGTACTTAGTAAGTGCCAAGCCTAACCTCGGTCGGGTAGTGACGAGGAAGTTTAGGGCTCTACCGAGAATAAACATAATAATAAGTCTTGCAACAACATGAAATAAACAGAAATAATGAGTTCAGCTATGAAGTAAGATAGGTTATACAAGGCAACAAATAACACAGAGAATAAGGTAACACAGAGTAAAATAGCTCAATATCAATACCAACAACGAGGATCTTCCAGGATATCGTCCTGTAGCCCTTTTCATCAACTGTCCAAGGAGCTCCCGGGATACCGTCCCGTAGTCCATCATATGAGTATATCCGAAGGATCTCCCGGGATACCATCCCGTAGTCCAACTATCAATATGCAGGGGGGGATCTATCAGGAATCGAACCCGCAGTTCCAAAGTAAATATGCAAGGGGATCTACCAAAAATCTAACCCGTAGTCCTAAATCAAACAAATAAGGGGGGAGCTACTGGAATCCCACATCCGTAGTCCCAATGTTAATACGCAGTCAATACAAGAAGATACTCAGAAATGAAGTTCAAAATACAAAATAACAGGCAGTTCTAGCCTAACATGCTTCACGTAGTACAAACAAATCAACTAAAGCAAATAGATAATTTAGATCAACTAAGCATGTTTTTCTAAACTAACACAGGCTATAATTGCAAATGGGATAAAATAGGTAAGAAAGAAACTCAGTCTATTTTAATGAAAATATGATTTTTCAACAATTAGCACAAGTACGCACTCGTCACCTCACGTACAAGGTATATCAATTATCACAATATCAATCCAAAGGGTAGAGTCCCCCCCACAAGGTTAGGTAAGCAACTTACCTCGAACCGACTCAATACTCAACTCGAAACCACGTTCTTGCCACGAGTATTCGACTCCAAATGGACCAAATCTATTCAATTCAATTGCATAACGTAAATAATACTTCAAGTAACTGATTCTATAAATAAATTCAAAGTCAAGACGCAAAATTAGGTAAAATGGCAAAAATGCCCCTAAGAGACCAACATCTTGGAATCAGATGAAATTAACATTTTCAAAACACTCGTACTCTCACAAGTCTACCCATATATAAATCTCTCAAATCGGAGTTCAAACACCCACTCAAAATTAAAAAAACTCAGTCTATGAAGTTTTATCAAATTTTCATCTAAAATCTAAAATTAAATGACGAATTCATGATTAGATTAGTGGGTTACAAGTAAAAAGGAGTTTAGAATCGTTACCCAATCGTTGTCCCTGAAAATCCCTCAAAATCTCTCTCAAATCCGAGCTCCCAAGCTTGAGTATTGGTAAAAATGGCTAAACCCTCATTTTTGAAATGTTATATTTGCCCAGGTATTTAATGCATCGCGAACACGGAGGAAGTCTTGCGTTCTCGAAGAAGATAAATGAAGACTGCCAAAAATGCTCTTCACGAACACAAGGAACAGTACGCGAACACAAAGACCTGGGCTGACAAAGCTACGCGAACACGATGAATAAAAATAGGCTCAGCCCTTAGATCTAAAAATGCTCTTCGCAAACGCGATGGATTGGCCGCGAACGCGATGGAGGAAAGGTGGAACTTTGTGAACGCGAGAGGCTAGATGCGAATGTGATGAGTAAACTGGTCCTCCTCCAAAATTACTCTAGGCGAACGCATGGAGGAGGACGCGATCACGAAAAAGAATGAGGTTGCAATAACTGAAGATTTTCTGCAATTTTTTGCAACTCTAAAATGCACTGTTGAGCATCCGAAACACACCCGAAGCCCCTTGGACCTCAACTGAACCAACAGACATATCCTATAACATCATTCAAACTTGTACCAATCCTTAAACTACCTAAAACAATGTCGAAAACTCGAATTAATCAATGATTTAAGCGTAAGAACTTCAAATTCTCCCAAAACACGCTTTCGATAAAAAACCTAACCAAACCACGTTCGAATGACCTGAAATTTTACACACACACCCCAAAAGACGTGACAGAGCTACTACAACTTCCAGAATTCCATTCTGACCATTAGATCAAAATCTCACTATCAACCGGAATTGGCCAAAATACTAACTTTCGGCATTTATAGCCTAAATGAGCTACGGACTTCCAAAATACATTCCAAACACGCTCGTAACCCCGAAATTACCTAACGGAGCTAACGAAACCATCGGATTTCTATTCCTAGGCCGTCTTAACACTGTTCCCAAAATGGACCATTATTCAACTACAAAGCTCTCATTTAGGACTAAGTGTCCCAAAACACTCCAGATTCTCAAAACCGAATATCTCGGCAATTCAAATCAGCATAAATAGACTTGGGGAATGTAGTTAATAGGCCGGGTCATCATACAAATCCAATACCTTCCCCATAAGTGAGAATGGGAAAAGCCTCAATCTAAGTGCATCTTCGGACACATTGGTTTGCTTGCTCCCCCAACAGGTATCCACGAACCCCTTGAGATGTTTGTAAGCATTTTGAGTGGGAGCACCCGTGAAGTACCCACGCTGCTCCAACAATGTCAGCATCACGTTGGTTATTTGAAAATTGCTAGTCCGAATCCGGTACAGAACAATTGCACTGGTTGGGAAGGAAGAACTCTAGGAGCCACTCTTGGAGGTGGCGAAGGAGGGCCTGGAATATTATTACTTGCATTGGCCTGGCGGCCTCTATGTTGTCCTTAAGGTACAAGAGGTACCTCTTCATATCCATTGTCATCTACCTCCTCCCCCGCATTCACATTTCCAAGAGGGTCATTATCATTTAGTGTCACTTTGGTACCTGAAGTTTGACACACACAATTAGTAACAAGAAGGAAAGAAGAACAAAACACAAATCTATCTAGATAGATAGCCAAAACTATTAGCTTCCCGACAACGGCGCTAAAAAGTGATCATGGCCTACTCCGTACTACTAATTAAGTAGCGAGAGAGGGTCGGAGCAGCTTTTACCCGATTTAGGATCGGGATCGATATCCACATAGAGCTAAAATTTGGAATCGAGTATCTATCTAGTGTAGAGTTGCGTATGTGTTCCAAATTACACTGTTTTTATTTAACTTCTAATTTTTATCAACTACTATGCTAATATAAACTAGAACAAGCTAAGAATTATAATGCTACGGGTTGTTCAAATAGTTTAAAAGGTACTAGGGTAGTGACTTCTGCCTAGGTGGTCAATTGACAAGTACTTGAGTCTAAGGCACGTTTGACATATTTGGGGAGTATGATATGATCGTTGCACGACTTTACCCACTCTACACCTCTCAGTGGTTCGAGTGATTTTTGCTTGAATTGACTTTCTCAAGACCAATTTGGGTATGCAAATTTGCACAAGCAACTAGGGTTCAAGTCGGATATTACTCTCTCGAGGTTTAACCCTTTAATTGAGGCTATCAATCTCTTGAGTACGCCCTAATTCCTTGTTGGACCGATTTCGGAGACTTAGGCTCTCTTTCTCAAGAAGAACCTAAGTCAACTAAACCCAAACTAGTATTTCCAATCACTAATTCAGCAATTAACCATGAAATTGGCCCGAATAACAAACACCCGCAGTCAATTTAGCCCTAAAATACAAGACACATCAATTACTCACACAAGGGTTGAGCCACAGCCCTTTCTTATGGGTTTAGCTACTCATAATTGAAGACGAAAAACAAGAAATAGATGAAGAAGAATTCATATTAATTAATTACAAAGATAAAATAGAAGATTCAATGATGAAAAGAAGATAAAATTGCCAAAATAGCTGAAAATATCGAACCCACGAGCGCAGCTCTTAACTGAATCTATCTGCTTAACCTAAAAATGGAAAATAAGCTATTTATACTAAGCTAACAATTTTGGACAAAAATACCCCTACGGGGTTAGTGCGGATAAGCTAAACATAAGCCAAAAGTCATAAGTTGGTCTCCCCCAACTTATCAAATTTCAGCTTTTAAGCACTTTAGGTTTGACCAAAGTATTTACTCTTCTATCCCTAAAATACTTCTTTTCAAAATAAAACTCTTCGTACACCCAGTTCTTCAGCTGCTTATTATTAATTTCAGCACTTTTATCCAAACACGTAACTGTTTTTTTTTAAATCAACTTCAACACTTAAAAGTGCTTTTCAGCACCTAATGCTTATAAGCTACTTTTGTCCGTTCGAGGATGAACGGTTGTTTTAGAGGTGGAGATTGTGACGACCCAAAGGGTCATCACTTATTTTATTAATCATTTCGAGCTTCCGAGGTCTTGAAAACCTCATTCTATGTTGCCTCGATTTACGTGCACGATCCGAGCATGTAGCGGAAAGATTTTGTGATAGAAAATATGAATTCTATGAGAAATTTGGATAAAAATGATATTAATATTGATATGGTTGACTTCGGTCAACATTTTTGGTAAACGGATCCGGACCGAGATTGAATGGTCCCGAGAGGTCCGTAGGAAAATATGGGACTTGGACATGTGTCCGGAGTCGAATTCTGAGGCCTAGAGCCCAAGTTATGAATTTTTATGTGAAATTGTTTTTGATGCAATTATTAAAGGAAATAAATTAATAGACCTTGGTATCGGGCTCGTATTTTGGTTCCGACGCCCGGTACAAGTCTTAAATATTATATATGTGATTTCTGTAAAGTTTGGTGACATTTGGATGTCGTTTGAGATGTTTTGGACCTTGAGTTCCAAGTTAAGAAGTTTTGAAAAATCAAAAGTATGAAAATCATGAGTTTGAGGCTCGATTTGATTAAAATGAAGTGATATTGGCGATGTGATCGCACGAACAAGTTCATAATGTGTTTTTGAGGTTATGTGCATATTTGGTTTGGAGCCACGAGGCTCGGGTGAACTTTGGATAGGCCACGAGATCAATTTTTCATGTTAGAAGTTCCTGTCTGCAACTGATCTGGAGTTCGCAAATGCGAACAATAGTTCGCAAATGCGAACTCCGACAATAACTGCAGAGTTCGCAAATGCGAACCATAGTTCGCAAATGCGAACTCCCCAATAGCTGTCTGTATTCGCAAATGCGAACAATAGTTCGCAAATGCGAACTTGACCTCTCTGTACTGTGTTCGCAAATGCGAGCTATAGTTCGCAAATGCGAGCTGGCCACTATCCAGCCTGGTTCGCAAATGCGAACAATAGTTCGCAAATGCGAACCTCCCATATTTGTCTGTGTTCGCAATTGCGAACAATAGTTCGCAAATGCGAACTTCCCGATTTTGCCTTGGCTTCGCAAATGCGAAGAAATGTTCGCAAATGCGAACTTTCCACTACTAGCTTATTTTTCAAACTCCGAGAAATTGGTCGGGGTTCGCAATTGCGAACCCAGCGTATTCGCAAATGCGAACACGGAGACCTGAAAAACACGAATTTCAGTCATTTCTTCATTTTTCACAAAACCAAAACACCCATTTGCGACTCTTCGAGGATTTCTTCTTCATCAAAACGATTGTAAGTCACTTTTTACTTAATTCTTTCAATTCCTAACATCATTAAACATGTTTTTCATTAGAAATCAAATGTTTTCATGGTAAAATTCTTGTTTTGGTTAGAAAATAGGTTTTTCATAAATTGGGGAATTGGACCTCGAATTGAGGTCCGATTTTGAAACAAATTATATACATGAACTCGTGGGGGGATGGGTAACCGGATTTTGGTCCTAACCCCGAATTCCGACCATGTGGGCCCGGGGTTGAAATTTACTATTCATGGCAGAGAATGTTGTAAAAGTGTTATTTGGTATTAAGAATTAGTTTGTGGAGTAGAATTGATGATATTAAATCAATTGTGTATAGATACGGTTGGATTGGAGCCAAATTGAAAGAAAAGACATTTCCACGGATTGGATTGTTCATAAGTATTCGAGGTAAGTGTTTGTTCTATCCTAGCTTGAGGGAATAGGATTATGTGTTATGTGTTTTGTGATCGAGTGCGGTGTATGGGTTGTGGTGACGAGCATCCATACATTGGCGTCTAGTATGACCGTGAGTCGTTGAAAAATGATATTTTGAGATATATTACATGTGAATCGTTATTGTTCTCCCTTGTTGGGACTTGTTGTGAAGATAATTATTGATTGCCCTTGATGGGACGATTTATGAATTGTTGTTTCTTTCTCTGCCCTTATATTTGATTGTTATTTGGGTGAGGAAGAGTGATAATGCACGAAGGGTGATGCCGTGCCATGTTTATTTATTTATGCACGAAGGTTAATGCCGTGCCATGTTTATTTATTGATTATGCACGAAGGATCATGCCGTGCCATATTATTGAACCATGTACGAAGGATCATGCCGTACTGTGGATGTGAGGATGAGAGTAAAAGCACGAAGGGTGATGCTGTGTACTTTATTTGTTTATTTGGTAAGGATGAGAGTAAAAGCACGAAGGGTGATGCCGTGCAACTATTTGCTATTCCTTGACTTGATATTACTTGTTTTTCCATTATATTTTATTTGGGTGATGACGTGCAACTATTTGCCATTCCTTGACTTGATATTACTTGTGTTTCCATTATACCTTGTTTTCCTTGTGAACTTATTAACTGTTGTTAATTGTTGAGTTCTTTGAGATATTCCTTATTGTGTTATTACTTGGTTAATTCTTGTTATTTGTGGTAATATGATTATTGATATATTTGGGAGCGGGTGGTACGCCTACCATAAGATATGATTATTGATATATTTGGGAGCGGGTGGTACGCCTACCACAAGATATGATTATTGAAATATTTGGGAGCGGGTGGTACGCCTACCACAAGATATGATTATTGAAATATTTGGGAGCGGGTGGTACGCCGACCACTTATATATATTTATGAATTGGGATCGTGTGGCGCGCCGACCACTTATATAATAAGAAATGGGATCGTGTGGCACGCCGACCACAAAGTGATTTAAATCTTGGCATTGGCCATAGTTGCCGGTAGCCTATTGATATATTTGGGAGCGGGTGGTACGCCTACCACAAGATGTAGTTATTGATATATTTGGGAGCGGGTGGTACGCCTACCACAAGATGTAGTTACTGTGATAGTTGGGAGCGGGTGGTACGGCTACCACGAGATATGAAATGAGAGAGGAATTGAGACATGAAAGTAAGATTTATTCTGTGGATTAGATTATTCTGGATATCACGAGTTATTGACTGTTATTTCAGAGCAGAGTCTTTCCTTATAAATGTTTTGTATATATATATATATATTGCAACTGTACAGGTTTATGTGGGTGACTGGCCTTAGTCTCGTCACTATTTCGCCGGGATAGGCCAGGCACTTACCAGCACATGGGGTCGGTTGTGCTGATACTACACTCTGCGCTCTTTTTGCGCAGATACAGGTTACGGACAGCAGCAACAGCAGCAGTAAGTAGATTGCGTGGGAGTTGATCATGTTTGAGACCGAAGTAGCTTGCAGGCGTCCGCAGGCCCGGCGTCTCTCTCTTTATCTATATTATTAGGTGGAGTCTCTTTGTTCCGAGACAAACAGAATTGTGTTATATTTCTTCAGACTTTTATGTGTAGTATTCCATAGTAGTTTGTGAGTTGGTGACTCCACGTCTTGGGTAGAGGATTTTCGGTATGGTTTTACCTTGTGAATTGTTATTTCCATTTCGATAAAGTATTCCGCATTTATTCAATCAAAATTGTGTTAAAAACAGGATAGTATGAATACAGTGGCTTGCCTAGCTACCACGAGTAGGCGCCATCACGATCCCGATGTTGGGGGAAAATCCGGGTCGTGACAAGTTGGTATCAGAGCACTAGGTTACATAGGTCTCACCACTCACGAACAAGCTTAGTAGAGTTTGAGAGGTAGGTACGGAGACGTCTGTACTTGTCCTCCAGAGTCTATTGAGTTAGGAAAGAGTCTCTCATTTGTTCTTTCTTATCGTGCGAATTTGTTCTTCAAAGTGTTAAGTTAAATTTCCACTCTTGTCTTCCCACGAATGGCGTAGTCGCGTACCGCTTATCCAGCCGAACAATGGCACAGACTGGTGATAGATCAACTATGCCTTCAAAAGTTTTACGGAGGACGGATAGGTTTCACCAAAGTCTTCGCTACCACCTTCAGCGGTGCATCTTTTGAGAACCACGAGATTGTGCTTGACAGTTCTTATGAGGAATTACAGACCGTGGGAATAGTCGAATGCGAGGAGTTCATTTTACTGTGCTACGGAAGGCACACAGAAGTAGTGGGAAGATAATGTATTTACCACACCAGTTATGGTCCCAAAGGAAGATTCAATTATATCAGGAGATCACCTAATAAATCGTGTTGGGTTTCAACGGACCTTGACGTCCGGTCGATGTGTTGGAGTTGTGAAGGACAAATATGATGAGTTATTGGAATGTATATATATGGTATGGAAAGGTCCTCCAAATAATTTATACACAGTTAAGGTTGGTTCTTTTCATGGGGTAAGAATCGCCCCCAGAGAGAATGACGAAGAGTATATGAGTAAATGGGGTAGCTCGGCAGTGTTAAGCCAACATAGGAAAAGAAGAAATTGGCCGTCGATGTTTGTGACAAGCCTACGAAGAGGGAAAACCGGCCAACGCAACGCTATCTACTAATCTCTGTTTTAAGAAAATGTTCCGAAGACGTCACCCCCGAGATTCTCTACAATATGTAGTATATGTGATCTGAACGGTTGTACCAGGTCACAATGACTATGTCCGAATATATATTGCCATGAGGATAGACATCCCTATTATTAGGTGTTAGTCATTAAAATATCCATGAGGCTAAGAGTGACTTTATATTACTTATTACAGGTGGGTTTTGATATAATTTTCGGGATAACTAATTTTAATCGTTAATTGTGCTCCCTATCAGTATGAGGGCTTATTTTATGTCGTGATTACCTTTGACGGACAATTATTGAAAGGAAGAAAGAAAGGAAATGAAAAATTTCAGATGATATGATGTGCAAGCACTGTGATTCAGAGTTGAGGATGAGATCCTCCAATTTTTGGCATAATGTGAAATATTTCTAAGCCGAGCTTCAAGCTGCGGTGGATATCATATGAGGACTGGGTTCTGGTAGTAAGAGTTTATGTGTTTAAAATTCTTCTTTTATGAAATTGATATTTTCGTATTGCATTCGTAAATAAGAGTCATGCCCGTTAGGACTATTTGACAATTCTTGTATAGTTTATGTTCATATTTAGCCATTTCTATTTTGAAACCGTTGAGCTTAGCCCTTGAGACGAGCACCAGGTAAGGATAAATATGACGCATTAATTCGGGAAAATAATCACGAGGTCATGATACCTCATTCTGAGTAAAGTGGGATTTGTAGAATAAGGTATTTGATAACAGGGTTAATTGACAATGTTGTAATTTAAGAATAACTCTTATGGCCAGACTTCCAGAGTCATGGATATGTGCATACCTATGAGGTGTTCGTGCCTTATTTAGATTTGTTTGTTGTAGTCTTCATTGTTCCATATTGACTTACTCCTACAGTTAGGAGGAGCATGCGCAACATCTCAGAGTGACTTTGCATACTCTGAAAGATAGCCAACTATATGCAAAATTTTCGAAGTGTGAATTTTGGCTAAGTTCGGTTGCATTCCTGGGTCATATTGTGACGGCAACAGGTATTCAGGTTGATCCGAAGAAGATTGAGGCAGTCAAGGACTGACCTAGACTGACATCAGCCACAGAGATTTGGAGTTTCTTGGGATTAGCGGGTTATTACGGGCGTTTCGTGGAGGGGTTTTCACCTATTGCAACCCCACTGACCAGATTGACACAGAAAGGTGTTCAATTTGAATGGTCAGATGAATGTGAGGCGGGATTTCAAAAGCTCAAGACAGCCATGGCCACAGCACCGGTATTGATTTTTACCCACAGGTACGGGACCTTATACTGATTATTGTGATGCTTCCCGTATTGGGTTTGGTGCAGTGTTAATGCAGGATGGCAAGGTTATTGCCTATGCTTCGAGGCAGTTGAAGATGCATGAAAAGAATTACCCAGTGCATGATCTAGAATTTGTGGCGATTATTCACGCATTGAAGATCTGGAGGCATTATTTGTATGGTGTAGTATGTGAAGTATACACCGATCATAAGAGTCTTCGGTATTTGTTTAAACAAAAAGAGTTGAATTTGAGGCAGAGAATGTGGCTGGTATTGCGGAAAGATTATGATGTCACCTTTTTATATCATCGGGGAAAAAGCAAACGTGGTGGCTGACGCTTTGAGTAGGAAGTCAGCCAGTATGGGCAGTCTTGTTTATATTCCAGTCAATCAGAGGCCAATTGCTTTGGATGTTCGGTCCTTGGCCAATCGATTTGTGAGGTTGGATATTTCTGAGCCTAGTCGAGCACTAGCTTGTGCGATCGCTCGCTCTTCATTATTGGAGCGTATCTGCGATCAACAATATAATGATTCCTATTTATGTGACCTTAGAGACACGGTTCAACGAGGAGGTGCTAATCAGGTCACCTTAGATGCTGATGGGATCAATTCCTGCCTTTGGCAGAGTTTGCTTATTATAATAGTTATCAATCGTGCATCCAGTTTTTCATGTATCTATGCTTCGGAGATACCACGGCGATCCCACACATGTGTTAGACTTCGATACTGTCCAATTGGACAATGATCTATCTTACGAGGAGGAGCCGGTGGCCATTCTAGACCGGCAGGTTCGACAATTGAGGTCGAAGAGTTATCCTTCTGTGCGTGTTCAGTGGAGAGGTCAGCCTCCTGAGGCATCGACCTGGGAGTCCGAGTCTGATATGCGGAGCCGTTACCCACACTTGTTTCCTGACTCAGGTACTTCTTTCTTTTGTCCGTTCGAGGACGAACGGTTGTTTTAGAGGTGGAGATTGTGACGACCCGAAGGGTCATCACTTATTTTATTAATAATTTCGAGCTTCTGAGGTCTTGAAAACCTCATTCTATGTTGCCTCGATTTACGTGCACGATCCGAGCATGTAGCCGGAAAGATTTTGTGATAGAAAATATGAATTCTATGAGAAATTTGGATAAAAATGATATTAATATTGATATGGTTGACTTCGGTCAACATTTTTGGTAAACGGATCCGGACCGGAGATTGGATGGTCCCGAGAGGTCCGTAGGAAAATATGGGACTTGGACATGTGTCCGGAGTCGAATTCTGAGGCCTAGAGCCCAAGTTATGAATTTTTATGTGAAATTGTTTTTGATGCAATTATTAAAGGAAATAAATTAATAGACCTTGGTATCGGGCTCGTATTTTGGTTCGAACGCCCGGTACAAGTCTTAAATATTATATATGTGATTTCTGTAAAGTTTGGTGACATTTGGATGTCGTTTGAGATGTTTTGGACCTTGAGTTCCAAGTTAAGAAGTTTTGAAAAATCAAAAGTATGAAAATCATGAGTTTGAGGCTCGATTTGATTAAAATGAAGTGATATTGGCGATGTGATCGCACGAACAAGTTCATAATGTGTTTTTGAGGTTATGTGCATATTTGGTTTGGAGCCCGGAGGGCTCGGGTAAAGATTTGATAGGTCGTTGGATGAAATTCTGAATTTTGAACTGCTGGTTTTTTCACCCAGCTGTTGGCTTCGCAATTGCGAAGAATTTCTCGCAATTGCGAAGGGGACAGTATAGGGCATGGCTCGCAAATGCGAACAATTGATCGCAAATGCGAAGCCAGCCTTGTTCGCAAATGCGAACAATTGTTCGCATTTGCGAAGGTCCCCAGTGCTGCCTTGGTTCGCAAATGCGAACCATTGTTCGCAAATGCGAACGTCCCAGTGACTGCCTTGGTTCGCAAATGCGAACAATGCCTTGTAAAGCATGTGTTCGCAAATGCGAACATTAGTTCGCAAATGCGAACTGTTCGCAAATGCGAACAAATGTTCGCAAATGCGAACTTTCCACCCTTAGCTTATTTTCAAACTCCGGAAATTGGTCGGGGTTCGCAATTGCGAACCCATGTTCGCAAATGCGAACACAGAGACCTGAAAAACACGAATTTCAGTCATTTCTTCATTTTTCACAAAACCAAAACACCCATTTGCGACTCTTCAAGGATTTCTTCTTCATCAAAACGATTGTAAGTCACTTTTTACTTAATTCTTTCAATTCCTAACATCATTAAACATGTTTTTCATTAGAAATCAAATGTTTTCATGGTAAAATTCTTGTTTTGGTTAGAAAATAGGTTTTTCATAAATTGGGGAATTGGACCTCGAATTGAGGTCCGATTTTGAAACAAATTATATACATGAACTCGTGGGGGAATGGGTAACCGGATTTTGGTCCTAACCCCGAATTCCGACCATGTGGGCCCGGGGTTGAAATTTACTATTCATGGCAGAATGTTGTAAAAGTGTTATTTGGTATTAAGAATTAGTTTGTTGAGTAGAATTGATGATATTAAATCAATTGTGTATAGATACGGTTGGATTGGAGCCAAATTGAAAGAAAAGACATTTCCACGGATTGGATTGTTCATAAGTATTCGAGGTAAGTGTTTGTTCTATCCTAGCTTGAGGGAATAGGATTATGTGTTATGTGTTTTGTGATCGAGTGCGGTGTATGGGCTGTGGTGACGAGCATCCATACATTGGCGTCTAGTATGACCGTGAGTCGTTGAAAAATGATATTTTGAGATATATTACATGTGAATCGTTATTGTTCTCCCTTGTTGGGACTTGTTGTGAAGATAATTATTGATTGCCCTTGATGGGACGATTTATGAATTGCTGTTTCTTTCTTTGCCCTTAGCTGTGATTGTTATTTGGGTGAGGAAGAGTGATAATGCACGAAGGGTGATGCCGTGCCATGTTTATTTATTTATGCACGAAGGTTAATGCCGTGCCATGTTTATTTATTGATTATGCACGAAGGATCATGCCGTGCCCCTGTTATTGAACCATGTACGAAGGATCATGCCGTACCATGGATGTGAGAATGAGAGTAAAAGCACGAAGGGTGATGCTGTGTACTTTATTTGTTTATTTGGTAAGGATGAGAGTAAAAGCACGAAGGGTGATGCCGTGCAACTATTTGCTATTCCTTGACTTGATATTACTTGTTTTTCCATTATATTTTATTTGGGTGATGACGTGCAACTATTTGCCATTCCTTGACTTGATATTACTTGTGTTTCCATTATACCTTGTTTTCCTTGTGAACTTATTAGCTGTTGTTAATTGTTGAGTTCTTTGAGATATTCCTTATTGTGTTATTACTTGGTTAATTCTTGTTATTTGTGGTAATATGATTATTGATATATTTGGGAGCGGGTGGTACGCCTACCACAAGATATGATTATTGAAATATTTGGGAGCGGGTGGTACGCCTACCACAAGATATGATTATTGAAATATTTGGGAGCGGGTGGTACGCCTACCACGAGATATGATTATTGAAATATTTGGGAGCGGGTGGTACGCCTACCACAAGATATGATTATTGAAATATTTGGGAGCGGGTGGTACGCCTACCACGAGATATGATTATTGAAATATTTGGGAGCGGGTGGTACGCCTACCACAAGATATGATTATTGAAATATTTGGGAGCGGGTGGTACGCCTACCACAAGATATGATTATTGAAATATTTGGGAGCGGGTGGTACGCCTACCGACCACAAAGTGACTTAAATCTTGGCATTGGCCATAGTTGCCGGTAGCCTATTGATATATTTGGGAGCGGGTGGTACGCCTACCACGAGATATAATTACTGTGATAGTTGGGAGCGGGTGGTACGCCTACCACGAGATATGAAATGAGAGAGGAATTGAGACATGAAAGTAAAGATTTATTATGTTGATTAGATTATTTTAGATATCGTGAGTTATTGAATATTATTTCAGAGCAGAGTATTTCCTTATAAATGTGTTATATATATATATATATTGCAACTGCACAGGTTTATGTGGGTGTCTGGTCTAGGCTTGTCACTACTTCGCCGGGATAGGCCAGGCACTTACCATCGTACTTCTGTGCGTTTTTGCACAGGTCCAGGTTACGATCAGGAGCAGCAGCAGCAGTAAGTAGATTGCGTGGGAGTTGATCATATTTGAGACCGAGGTAGCTTGCAGGCGTCCGCAGGCCCGGCGTCTCTCTCTTTATCTATATTATTAGCTGGAGTCTCTTTGTTCCGAGACAAACAGAATTGTGTTATATTTCTTCAGACTTTTATGTGTAGTATTCCATAGTAGTTTGTGAGTTGGTGATTCCACATCTTGGGTAGAGGATTTTCGGTATGGTTTTACCTTGTGAATTGTTATTTCCATTTCGATAAAGTATTCCGCATTTATTCAATCAAAATTGTGTTAAAAACAGGATAGTATGAATACAGTGGCTTGCCTAGCTACCACGAGTAGGCGCCATCACGATCCCGATGTTGGGGGAAAATGCGGGTCGTGACACTTGATTATTCGTTAGACTAATTGGTACCGAGGGCCATATGTGAGGGCATCACGATTTATTAGGGCTTTGGACCTGACAAAACTGCTCTCTAAATTTTGGCATCGCGGACCGCAAAAAATGGACTGCGGCCGCAGAGGCTTCTAGTGCAGTCTGCATAAAACAAACTGCGGATCGCATTGACTTGACATTGGAAAATTGCATCTCTCTGATTCTCCTCTTTGCAGACCGCAGAGAATGGATTGCGGCCACGTTGATATTAATGCGGAGCGCACAAAATTGTAGTGCGGTCGCACTACCTCTTTGCCTGAAAATCATGCTCTCTGAATTTCCCAGTGCGGACCGCACAGAATGTAGTGCAACCGCACTGACCTTGTTTTGCCTGAGCTTGTCTTGGTACTTGTGTAAGTTTATTCCTTGAAAGAACATATATATGAAGGTTTCTTCAAGCCTGAAAATGATGACTTTGGAATATTTTGATTTGATATAAATGTAAATATTTTAGACATTTCTTGTTGGATAGTATAAAGTTAATCAAAATCCTAGTTATCAGCATATCGCGTAGATTTCTCAAAATAAAAAGAATAAAATAAGAGGTTTTTACTTTCCCTTTCAAGGCAAATGGACCTATTATCTTCTCGGGCTTCATTAAGGTAAACGGGCCGCCAAAATTCCGGCCCCGTTTCAGTAGATGAGATTATAATACAAAAGATTAACACTAATTAATAATAACAAATATGGCAATAAAATATTTATATATATAGCAGATTTAATTTAAATTAAATAAGCAAGAATCAAGTTATTTAAAAATGCAGTCCTACTATTTAATATCTTTTCCTATTGTTTCTCTCTATTCCATAATACTATATTTTATGATTTCGTAGAAACCAAGCCATTTTGTAAAAGATTTTTTCCTTTCCATACATGAATCTTTTTATATAATATAATTTAGCAAATTATACATCTTTATACTGATGAAATAAAATACATATATTTTATGTAAAAATTATAATGTATGTTTGTGGTATATATACATTATAAATTATTTATTTTGTAGAAAATTTCATGTATATATGCTTATGTTATTTATATACGTCTTTATACTTAAATATGTATCATTGATCCATTTCATAACAAATTTTTTCCTCTTTATACATGGACTTTTTTATTCAACTTATGTTAGCAAAATCATATATATATATATATATATATATATATATATATATATATATATATATATATAAAAATCATGTATATATGCATATGTTATTTATACACTTACTTATCTTTAAATAGATATTATCAATATGCCATTTATATTTTGCACAAATATAACATGCATATTTGTATAAGTTATCTGTGTACAAAAGGTATGGGTGACATATTTCTTCTATATACATATTAGTGGCATGTTAAATATTTTAGATTAAATTGTATGTAAGGTATATGCTAGCAATATACTTTGAATAATATCAATATAATAATGTATTCATGATGTGTGTATATATATATATATATATATATATATATATATATATATATATATATATACACGGTAAAATAATGCAAACAATGTAATTTAAATACATATATTTTATATAAAAATTATAATATATGTTTGTAATATACATACATTATAAATCATATATTTGTAGAAAAATTCATGTATATATGCTTATGTTGTTTATATAGGTCTTTATATTTAAATATGTATCAGTGATCCATTCCATAACAAATTTTTTCCTTATTCAACTTAATCCTAGCAAAATTATATATCTGTATATTCCAATGAAATAAAATACATATATTTCGTAAAAAAAAATATAATGTAAGTTTGTGGTATATTTTAAATCATGTATTTTTTTAGGAAAAATCATGTATATATGCATATGTTATTTATACACTTACTTATCTTTAAATAGATATTATCAATATGCCATTTATATTTTGCACAAATATAACATGCATATTTGTATAAGTTATCTGTGTACAAAAGGTATGGGTGACATATTTCTTCTATATACATATTAGTGGCATGTTAAATATTTTAGATTAAATTGTATGTAAGGTATATGCTAGCAATATACTTTGAATAATATCAATATAATAATGTATCCATGATGTGTGTGTATATATATATATATATATATATATATATATATATATATATATATATATATATATATATTGATGGAATATTTACATTGTAGCAATTATCAAAATATATATATAACTTTGAAATTTGGTTCATGTATATTTTGAGTTAAAGTAAAATTATACAGAAAAATGTTTAAAACTCAAAAAAGAAAAAAAAATATTGAAATTCTCATTGTATAGAGGGAATTACTTTTGAGATATTCTGCTTGAATCTTTGATATATTTGGGTAAGTGTTATTTATGGAAGAGAAAAAAGAAATTATGAAAAAGTGAGCGAAAAGAAAATATAATAAAAAGTTAATGTAGAGGAATCCCTTAGTTAATGGAGTTATTAATGTGAAAGTGCTAAAAATTTAAAAAAAAAATGTGTTATTTTTGAAATAAACAAAGCCTACTATCATTATGAGAATAGTTCTTGAAAGGGACCAAGCATGTAC